>JBAMBL010002170.1:0-71296 GCA_037043405.1 Drosophila subquinaria | reverse complement strand
GGCGCCACTTCTGTCTTATAAGTGAACTAAACTCTCTCTCCTTCTCTCTTCTATAAACTCTTATACGCATTTGAATTTGCAAGCAGCAGTCAAACGTTCAAAGATGGCGCCACTTCTTCGTTGTATGCCCCAGAGAAAACTCAATTCACAGAGCGTTAACTTGCTCTCTCTCGCTCTCTCTCACACTCTCTCTCACACTTAGTAAGTGTTGTGACTGGTGTCCTTATCAGCAGAAACGCTTGGATGCTGGTCGGGAGCAGACGTCCTTCGTCTATATAAAATTTGTGACTGTTTTGAGCATCGTGCTACGTTTTGAACATAAAGTTCAGCTGCAAATAGTTTAAAGTGCGTTAAACGTGAAAATTCGAAGTGATTTTTCCAGTTTCCTCTTATACACACACACACACAAAGACAGGCAAAGGAAGAGGAAAATGCTTTTCACATAAAGCAATCAAGATGATGTGCTTCGCTTTTTGTTATAATCAAGACAATGGACAAAGGACAATTGAGGCCTGCTAATGAATACCTAAAGTATACACACACACATACACACACACACACACACGCACACGTACACTCTCACACACACACACACATACACATATGCTTGTGTGTATGTGCAAAGTTGTTTTAGGTCAAACAAAAGCTAAGCTAAAATCATAAAAGTATAAAAGAAAATAAAAATAAAAGAATAAAAACTCGACACAAAATTAAAAGCAAATAAAAAGCAGAAAATCTGCACTTGACATGGAAATTCTAATGAAAATGAGCTGTAATTAAAGCGCAGTAAAAATTAAATATCTATTAAATTTAGAGACGCGTAAGTAATTAATTATGCCAAGTGTGTGAGTATCTAGCATAAGTGTGTCTGTGTGTGTGTGTAGTTGTAGTTACATAAATAATATATGAGTCTAAGTTGCCCACCTCTCTCCTGCCTTTTTGCACACCTGTTTCTGTATCGCTTGAGAAAAAAACAAGTGGAAAAGGCTAAGGTTGAGCTCCCGACTATAGGATACCCGTTACTTCTTTAAATAAATTTATAATATTTTTTATTGCATGCTTTTAGGCACATACATTGCTTATAAGCTTTAATCAGCCATTACCACCTTCCTATTTGTCCGATCTTGTTACGATTTAGTTGGATAATAGCTAACAATAGTAGTTAACGGATGGACAGATGGACATGGCTATATCGACTCGGCTGTTGATGCTGATCAAGAAAATATATACTTTATAGGGTCAGAGATGCTTCCATCTTCCTGTTACATACATTGCAACGAATACAATATACCCTTTTACTTAGTTTTTAAGTAACGGGTATAAAAAATGTCACACGGCAGCTGCTTGTTATCAGATCCTTCAGCTGTCAGCCGCTGGTATCCTGCCCCCCCTTACCACCTACCCCTACCCACCCTCCTTCATCCTCTTTCCCACTCTTCAGCTTCTTCTCGTGCTGAGTTTTCTTGCTAATTGTGCGGATGCGTTGCCTGCTGCGGTTCCTCTCAAGTGTCTCGAGCTTTTGTTGCTATTCTTGGCACTGAGTTTGTTGCTGTTGTTGTTCAACTAATTGTTCACACAACAAACAACAACAAGAACAACAACAACAACAACTACTTGGCATTACTTGTTCTAGTCTCTGTCTAAACATGCCCCAGGCAAAATCATACTTGGAATGACCTTAGTGCAATACACAAAACAACAACAGGTGGATGAATGAATACCAAACATATTTCGACAGACAAACAGATAGAGAGACAGATAGACAGATGGACAGACAGATAGACAGTCAGAGAGACAGACGGACAGCAAGTCCTTAACTACTCGTATTGCTTCACTTCGCATTTGCATCCTTTTGTTACAGAATAAACACATTTCTACAGGGTATTCAGTTGAAAAACAATCATTAGTAAAAGCTAAAATTAAATTTTGTATACAGTTTTTAATTTTTTATACGCATTTATGCAGGGAATTCAGGTGAAAAATGTTTAGTTTATAAGGAAAAGCTGGAATTGCATTATTTACACTATTTTAAATTTTTGTACACTCATTTCTACAGGGTATTCAGGTGAAAAATATTAGTTTATTATATATTTTATTATACTCGTATAAGCATTTTATTCACATTTCTACAGGGTATTCAGGTGAAGAAGAGTTTTGTTTATTATAAGTATTTTATTCACATTTATACAGGGTATTTAGCTGAAAAGTGTTCATTACTAAAAGCTAAAATTAATTTATTCTAGCCTGTGCCCATTAAAAATGTGCAAAAAAGGGTATAATGGTTTTGTCAACTGTATGTAACAGGCAGAAGGAGGCGAGGCAGTAATGATATACATAAATTCTTAAGCTATATCAAAAACCAAGTCGATTTAGCGCTGTCCGCCTGTCTGTTTATCTGAAAAAACACGTCAATCTCAGACACTAAAAGAGCTAGAGACTTTAAACTTGGTATGTAGGTTTCTTAATACCAGGCGCAAATCAAGTTTATTTTTAGTTTTGTATCGGCCTACTATATTATAAAGAGGTCATTGCAATAAAAAAAAGAGCTAGAGACTTTAAATTTGGAATGTAGGTTTCATAATACCAGGCGCAGTTGAAGTTTAATTTTATTTTTGTATCGGACTACTATTTTGTAAGGCTGTCAATACAACAATCGGTCGAAAATCAAAGAACTAGAGACTTCAAATTTGGTATGTACGTTTTTTAAAGCCAGGCGAAAATTAGGTTTATTTTTAGATTTGTATCGGACTACTATATTATAAAGCTGTCAAAGCAACAAACGGTCGAAAATAAAAGAGCTAGAGACTTTTAATATGGTATGTAGGTTTCTTAATACCAGTCGCAGATCAAGATTATTTTTAGTGTTGAATCGGACTACTTTATTATAAAGCTGTCAAAGCAAAAATCGGTCCAAATTCAAGATTCACTACTATAAACTTTTTTTTTCCTTGAGATATATCAACTAATCTTAATGAATATACATCTGGGAAGATCTTATTTACTAATAATATATATACTACTAAAATATTTACTTATTTTGGTTTAAATCGGTTATAAATATTAAATAGCTGTTAAAAGAAACTCAAATACTGTGTTCAGCATGGGTGTGATTTATGAATGATTCTGAAAATACTTATTAGGGTATTCTAGTGCCTGGCCACAGGGTATTCTACTGTTGAGTGAGCTCGACTGTAGCCTTAACCGCTTGCTCAGCATGAATTATAGAGTACCTTGCAGCTGAACTATCTGTGCATTTTGGAGTGTAAATTATGAATACATATTCAACTGATTATTCATAGTCTTCTAATGTTCTTCTCTTTTTTTATTCATATTTTTCCACAGCGCATCCGACGTTGATGAGCAGCTCTTGGGATTGTGACTGGAATCGGAATTGTGATTGTGATTGGTCTATAAATACCGGACAGAGGGAGGAGCATCCGACTGCGACGTCAATGCGGTTGCGGTTGTGGTTGTAATGCCGTCACGTCGCAGCGGTGGTGTCGGCACCACACGACGCAAGCACTCGGTGGGCAATCTGAGGCGGGCGCATCCCGCCTCGGGCGCCACGTGGAATGTGCAGGTGGTGCGTGGCAAGATGTCCTCCAAGTGCCTGTGGCACGCCTGTCGCGCCCTCATCCTGGGCCTCACGCTGATGCTGGTGGGCGCGGGCATGGCCACCCTCGGCTACTACGCCGATCACCTGTCGATGGGCTCCGAGCTGCGCGGCAATGTCACGGTGCGCGTCAAGAACGATCTGAAGGGTTTCCATTTGAACAACTTCTCGTATGTGGGCCCTATTGTCATGGGCTTCGGTGGCTTCATTGTCGTCGCCTCCTGTGTGATGACCTTCGAGGCTCGCGACTCGGCCGCCAAAGTCGTTCCAGCTCGTCTGCGTGCCGGCGGCGGCAGCTGCAACAAAAACTCAGCTCGACATGGCAGCAATCAGGGCAGCTCCTCCTCCCAAAGGCGTGGCATGGGTAAGTCTAATGAACTACCTTCTTGCCATTGAAAAGTGTAATGATTAAGGCATGACTTTAAATTCCTTTTTTACTTGGCATTTAATAATTGTAATGAGCACTTTATTTCATTAGCAATGATAAATTCCTTCTCATTTTCCTTAAACTTGTGACGTTTTAAAATTTAAACTCATTTTTTTCCTGTTTTATTAAATTTTTAGTATAAATAAACCCTTTTTTATAGTGTAAATTTCCCTAAATAATATAATTAATTATCAATGCCAATGGAATTGAGCTATCATTGACATTATTAAATGTCAAAGCAAAAAGTATTTATTACTTTTCATTTAAAGTCTTTTCATTAGCAGTACTTTTCTTAATGTTGATGAAATTTATTTTCATTAAAAGAACTTTATCAATGTCAATGAGCGAACTTTCATTTAGGAAAATATTTAATACTTTTGTAATTAAAAGTTTTTTCATTAGCAGTACTTCTTTTAATGTTAATGATATGTATTTTCATTAGAAGTACCTTATCAATGTTAATGAGCGAAGTTTCTTTAAGGAAAATATTTATTACTTTTTTTTGTAAATGTAATTAAAAGTCTTTTCATTAGCAGTACTTTATTTAATGTTAAAGAAATATATTTTCATTAAAAGTACTTTATCATTGTTAATGAGCGAACATTTATAACTTTCATTATTAGCAGTACTATTTTCAATGTTAATGAAATTTGATTTTTATAATGTTAATTTTTCAAATGACAGCCTAATTTTTGATAAAATCATTAAAATTTTTAATAATAATGGTTATTGGCAATTTTGTCAATAACAACAAAGTGAGAAGAAACTGCCAGACTATATACCCTGTATTTTTTCTGTAGGTGCGCAGTATCAGTCGACGCGTTGGGATCAGCACTTCGGCGTCTTTCGCTCATCACCCGGCGATGCGCATCAGCAGCTGCAGGCGGTGGCAGGTGCGACAGGTGAACAGCAGCTGCAGCAACAACAGCCCTTTGATCGAGAAGCCCTGACAGCCGAGCTCATCAAGTTCTCCAAGTCACTCAGGTATTTGTCAAGCAATTATTCCAATATCTTAACAATAAGAGAGTTAAGAGATTGTCTCTTATATAAAAGTTGAGCGTTTTTATAGAGATGGTAGATGAGTAGTTTACCTCTAGCATGACAGAATTTCATCTTTATTCAAAGAGATGATGGTTGTATCTCCAATATTAAATAATTTTGATGTAGATGGAGCGTTCATTAGAGAGTTCAACTATTGCATTAAATTAGAAATTAACTTAATTAGCATTAACTAGAAATTAAAGTTGAATAGCTTATCTCCAGCATGACATTTGTATTAAAAAGAAAGAGAGAGAAAGTTTATTTAGAAAGAAAAATCCTTAGCATGAGTATTTGCGTTGACAATTTCAGATTTCATCACTGATATTAGAGACGAGTTTTGAATAAATTATTCATCTCAAGAATTTTAGTAGAGATGCCAGTTGGAGTGCTCATCTCTAATATGAAAGACTTGATGCTAAAGAATTCATTAGAGATGATAGTTGACTAGTTTATCTTTAGCATGAATATTATAACACTAAGCAAATAACCTATAGAGAAGAGGTCCCATACAATAAAATGACACAGCCAATCTGGCAATATTGTTCGAGCGGAATTTATAATAATTAAGGGTGTTTTTTTTAAGAAAATAATATGGGTAAAACGTTTAAAGGGTACAGGGTATTTCATAGTTCACAAGTTTTAGTTTGGCAAGCAACGGCCTCAAATATAAATTCACTTTTCTTATAAATTCCACTCGAGCAATATTGCCAGATCGGTAACACTTCGAAATGGACGCTCCGCAAAGCATTTTGGCTGTGACATTTTAATGTATGGGATGGGTTCTCTATAGGTTATTTGCTTAGTGATATTAAGGAAGGCCGTTAGAAAGTCCATCTCTAAGATTAGAGATCTCAGTTAAATACATGATACTGTCGGAATCTGTGTAAGAGATGAAAATGGGGAAATGTTGATTTATGCAAATTCATAAGAGATGGCAGTTGAACAATTTATCTCTAATATTAGAGATGGTAGATGGAGAGTTAATTTATAACATAGAGAGGGGGTATTAGATGTGAGGGCACATTGGATTCGACTTCCCCTTGTATGAGAGTTGACAACTAGAGAGTCCATCTCTAGCATTTGTCTTAGTGATGGTAGAGTGTTGAGGTGCATCCTTAACATATCCTTAGAGATGACAGTTGACAGTTGTGGGTGGTCCATCCCTATAACGGTTCTGTTATATATTTATTTGTTGCATTTGATCCCACATAATCGTAAGCATTGCATACTGTAAATTTTGAATACTCACAGAATTGGTTGCATTTCTCTCGCTCATACATGCTCTCTTGCTCTCTCTCTCTCTCTCTTTCACTCTGTCTGTCTTGCTCTCGCTCTCATGCTTTTTCGCATTCGGTCATCCATTAGCGCATCCACACGCTTCTCGCCACAACAACAGCGTCGTCCACCCACAGCTGTTGTCCACTTCACCGGTTCCGTGCCCAATTTGTCCACCATCCACCAACAAAATTCAGATACAAATTCAAATTCAAATCCATCTGCCTGCAACGACACTAATCCATGCAATCTGTTCTCGTCGCACAACAACAACAATACAACGCTGGAATTACAACAACAACTACAACAACTGTGCTGCAAACGTCATCATAATCATCATCGTCATCACCATCATCATCATCATCATTCGCAACACAAACAACGCAAACAACAACAACAACAAACTTTGTCGAGCAGCAGCGTGAGACGCGTGCGCAACACGCGTTCAGCCGGAGTTTCAGGTGCTGCTGGTGCCGGGGGAGGTGTTATTTCAGGGGGTGCTGGTGGCGCCTCCAACGCACGCATCATCAGCAACTCCTCCAGCCTGATACAGCGTGCCACCCGTGAATATGCCACATGCACCTTGCTGCAACCGCCGGCAGCGGCGAGTCGTGTTTATTGGCACGCCTCGTCCTTTGATGCCGGCATGGGCGCCGCCTCAAGTGGGGGCGTGGCACACACACACCACAGTGGCAGCGAGAAACGCGCGGAGCGCAACAAACGCTCGGATACCGCAAAGAGACACGTGCTCTCACGTCAGCGTCCCATCGAACAGGAGGAGGCAGCAGCTGCACGTGAACGGGACAGAGAACGAGATCGGGATAGAGATCGAGATCGCGATCGAGAGCGTTGCAGTCCGCTGGGGCACAGGCGGTAAGTACGGCACAGGCGGCAGACACAGCACTGCCAAATGACACCAGCTCAAAATCTGTCATAAACTCCTTCGTTCATTCGCTTGCCAACACTGCATGTTTTACCTGTTTGCAGCACTCAAACACACACGTCAAGGAGCTTTAAAAGCACATTGCAATCATTACACATTTCTTAATTTTAATTTATTAATATTTTAAAATTGTAGTTTTAGTTTAAACTTACGTTTTTGGCTTTAGAAACACACAATGTTCTTAAAAGCTTTTCTCTGAGCTTTGAAAGCACTTAACAATTATTACACTTTTCTTAAAATACATATTTTATATTTATTATTATTTATCTTAAACTATTATTCAGATCTAAGATTTAGTAAAGAGTTGCCCACTAAGCTTTGAAAGCTCATTAAAGCTGACTACTTTTATTATTATTAATATTAAATAATTTTAAGATTTTAGTTTTAGTTTAAGCTTTGAGCTCTGAGCTTTGAAAGCACTTTAAAGCACTTAAAAATTATTACACTATTCTTAATACTTATATTTTTTATTATTATTTATCTTAAACTACTATCCAGATCTAAGATTTAGTTAAGAGTTACCCACTAAGCTTTGAAAGCTCATTAAAGCCCACTACTTTTATTATTGTTAATATTAAAGCATTTAAAGATTTTATTTTTGAGCTTCGTAAGCGCACAATGTTTTTTAAAGCTCTCCCTGAGCTTTGAAAGCACATTAAAGTACTTTACAATCATTACACTATTCTTAATATACATATTTTTTTTATTATTTTTTATCTTAAACTGTTATTTAGATCTAAGATTTAGTTAAGAGTTAACCACTAAGCTTTGAAAGCTCATTAAAGCCCACTTCTTTTATTATTATTTGCACACTTTGCTTTGAAAGCACATTAAAATACAAAGCAACATTAAAACATTAATAATTCTTAACTTTTGGAGCTTTAAAAGCACGTTTTAAATTTTCACTTTGCATTTTTGACTTTCTAAGCATATTAAAGTGTTTTCCTGGGTTAATTCCATTATTTACTTAATTTTTAAAGAGAATAAATAATTAAAAGTCTGTCTAACACTTTAACTTGATATCAATTCTGTCTTCTAATGAACTTTAATCAATGTCTACTCACTTAATTCAATGAACTTGGTCTAATGACGTACTTTGACCTATATGTATTTGCAGAAACTCGACAATGTCGGACTCATCGTACAGCGGCCGCTGGACGGCGCGTTGTGCCTCGGTGGCGAGTCGCACCTCGAGCATTGACTCGCGGCGGGTGCAGGTGGATCTGCACAGTCCGGAAGTGATGCCCAAGTCAATATTACGCTCCCCGAAACGCTACAGTTCCGGTCCCTCGGCAACGCCATCCGTTGAGAAGGAGTTCCGGTAAGTGAAGCACTCAAATGCTATTATTATACTCGTACTCGTACTCGTACACATATAAACTGACAAGCTCACTCACTAACTGACTGTCGCAATTGTCCTTCGTCCTTGAGCAGCAGCCAATTGTCGGTGTGCTCGGAGCCGCCTCCGCCCGTGCGTCAATTGTCGGGACAGTCGAGCATGGAGCCGGCGGTGGAGGAGGAGAGCATCGAAATAATCGATGAGCGTCATCACGTCAACGCCGAGTGCAACGTCTCCTGCAGCGAGATAGCGGAGAAGCTGGAGCAGCACACAAGCAGCCTGCCACCAAGGAAACCACGTCCCGACTTCCTGCCACTCGGCAGCAGTGCAGATCAACCTCAATTGCCACAGCATCAGAAGGTAATCTCTGCACATGGATAGTAAAAATTGATTTCAATATTTTTTTGGTATAAAAACACAAATTTATTTATTGTATTTGAAATTTGTTGAGCTTTTTGTATCTTTTTACAAAAGTTGATTTTAGTTACATATTTCTGGTATTTTTTTTTGGTATTTTTATTTTTTCTCCTAAAATATACACAAGTTAACTAAAGTTTTTTAATGTATATTTTTTAATACTTTTTTTTTAAATTTATACACAATTGAACTCTAGCTTTTTAGTTATTTTTAATGCATTTTTTATTTTTTTCAATCTCATTTTTCTCTTAAGAATATACACAAGTTAATTATAGTTTTTTTTTTTGGCATTTTTTAATGCTCCATGTATTTTTTTAAATTTTTTTTTTCTCTTAAAAATAAACACAACTTGTTTCTAGCTTTTTTTTTTGGTATTTTTTAATGCTTTTTGTATTTTTTTTTTAAATTTATTTGTTTTTTTCAAAATATACACAAGTTAATTCGAGCTTTGTAGTATTTTTGAATGCTTTTTGTATCTTTTTTAAACTGAAAATAAAAGTATGAAGACTTGAATCTATATAGAAATGGTAAATTGGTATTATCCAGACACCTTTTTACTGTTTTGATTACTTGAGAACAGATTGAGAATTCTAACTTTATTATATTTTAAATTTTAAATATCTATAAGTTTTTACAGAATTCATATTAATTTCGACATTTTATTATAATTTTATTGAAATCAAAGTGTTTTATAGCTGCATAATATATTAATTGATATTTGCTATTTCGAAAGTTTATCCACAAATATTTAATAACACAACCGATTATTTTTTTAACAGTGTAGCACGCTCTACAGAAGCAACAGTTCCAGGCAGTTCTACAGACCCAAGCCGGGCATAGCCAACGAGCGGGATGACTCTGTGTTCTACATACGCTCCCTGGAGCGCGGTGCGAGCTCCACAAGTGCTGATGATCACATGTACGACTCCCTGAGGGTCATCAATGAACGTCGCTCCACTCTGCTCAAAGCGGACTCCCAGAGTTCCCTAGGCTCGGCCGAGCGTAAGCTGAGCAGTTTTTCACTCAAAATGCCGGATATAACGGAGCGAGAGAACTCCATAGACATAGAGGATCCTCCCAGAACGGAGCCAGCAAATACGCCAAAGAAGCAAGAGGAAGTGGTAAAAGAAGTGGTTGAGGAAGAAGTCTAAATACCCTGTAGATAAGACGAGTGTATGGAATATTTAGTAACCAAATGCCAACGACAGTTACTTTAACATAGATGGAACTACAGTGTAATGTGTTTAATTGCACACATAATTATAGTTTTTATTTCTTATTTTTTTTTTATTAAATATTTATCATTTGAAATGATGAAATGCTTGAATTGTGCCATTACCAGATTTTAAACTTGCATAACTTTCTCAAACTGATCCAATTTCAAAGCGGAATGTCATTTTTATTATGGTTTAACCTCTAAATACATTCGGAATCCAAATTGGATTAATTTCGTAGTATGCGTGCAACTAAGCAAATTATACTGTATTCAAAAACTTGTAGAATTGGTACACCGAATTTGAATTTAGGTTTACAAAGTATATAGAATATATATATAGTATACCGTCTAGAAACGATCTCAAAATCTATTTACTTCTCAAAATCGTTATCTGTGTTGCCCTAGGCATTTATTGATGTATTGAATAAAAAAACGACAGCAACTATTTCAAATATTTATGTGTTTCAAAAACGTAGTCTTCCTATCGTTCAAAAGTTTAATTGTTGTTAACACTAAAAACAAAAATAGCAATCAAATTCTATAATTTTTTTGAAAGATATTAAAGCGAGCTTTTAACAATTAAGTGCTCTCTAATTCCAATTTTCAACTTGATGCCCAAAACTCTTTTCAAATATTTCAAATTGTACATAATAAAACTATGTAATAAAAAAGAAAAATTAATACAATCAGCTTACAAGCGAAGACTGATGTTTGTAATATTATAATAGATTTGATGGATTGTGAGTTCTATTAAAGTATTTAATTAATTATATATGTCAATTTTGTTCAAATACAATGAAAAGCAATACGAAACTGAAAATTATTTATGGAGAGTGTCACAATTCCAACAAACAACTCAAAACTTAGCTCTTCTATATCTTTTAACAAACAAATGAAATATTTATAAATAATAAGTTCACAAAAGGCAAAAGAAATATTGATAATCATATAAAGAATTATACACATAAATATGTATTTTATATCTGAGTGTTAATTTATAAAACCGAGAGAAATGTTTCTTATTCCATGTTTCTTATAAATGTGTTGAACGAAAAAACCAAAAAACCTATTAAACTAAATTTAGTGCAATCAGGTATTGTCACTGAAATTAAAAACAAAATATGAAGAAATTTGTACTTATGATGATAAAAGAAAATCAGATAAACCCAACAAATGTTAAATGTGCTCATTATTGATGTGCAAAGAGTTTTATATTACTGTTTATTGCATGAGACATCCATATCCATTAGCAATGCAAACAATATTTGTATTAATAAAAGAAATTATATGTGTGTTAAAATTCGAAATGTGTTTGAATTACAAAATTTTAATTTAAATTGATTTTGAGATTCGTTAAACGGCTGCTTGCAGTTTCGTTAAGTGTGGAGCACTTTTGTTAGCTGTGGAGCAATTCTGTTAGCTAACAGCGCGCTGTTAAGCGCAATGTTTTTTTGCATCACTAACACAGTTGTTGTTTTTCCGCAAATAAAATACACACTTTGTGCGGATTTTTAGTTAATAACAATTAACGACCAACGACCAGGCTTGCCAAAGTTTGGATTACCACCCACTGGACACGCTCCCCCTTCCGTAGCCTATAAGCAAACGAAACAACATGGTAATTGGGTAAGTTTAAGGCAAATTTGACCAAACAAAAATTACGTAACCTTAACTTTTATTTAATTTGTTAGATTATTGGTACGCGGCGGTCTGGTCGCCGGAACTGTGTATTACACCCGCAAAGTTGGCGTCTGGGGCAATGCGGAGGAGACGGATAAGCTGTACAACAATGTAAAGTCAATGCTCTGTCCATATGTGCAGCAGGCGCAGAAAAAACTGCCTTTTGAAGTGCCCAAATTGCCCAGGGCTGGAGAAATGCGCTTCCTGGCCAAACACTACTACAACGAGGGCGTGAAAAACTCATTCCGCTTTGTTCACATGCTTCCATGCTATGCGGGACGGGGAATGAAGAAGGTGAAAGACACATTCGAAGAGTTTGCCAAATCGCCAGCGATCGCGGCCGGAGGCGCAAAGGAGACGACGAAGTAGATCAGTTTACAGCGGGTCAAGTAATTATTTTGACAAAGAAATAATAGAGCACATATTTAATTTTGCAAAAAATTTATTAATTTTCTTATTGTATTATATATAATTATGATTTTTAGTCCAGTTAATAATATTATTTTCTTTGTCAAATTAATTACCATACTGTACTGTATATTCAATTGAAGGCTGTCTTCATGTTAGCTCATAGTTAGTTCTATTGAATACTATGTTTATGTGCCACGCCCCCCTTACTGTTGGGGGCTGTGGTTGTCAACAAAAATGTCGAGAGCAGCAGCTGCTTATAAATACTTATTTTACCTCCTCTCAATGTGAAAAGATTTCAATGATAGCAATAAACTACAATTATGTCTTAAGCGTGAAAGTCGCCTGGAAAAACTTATTTAGCGTTATTTAATTGAAACTTAAGCAAATACAGATACTCTTCCCATAGAGCATTTCAGTTTGTAAATCATGGACAGCTCGTATTATTTAAACAGAACACTTCGCATCATCTCAAACAACAGTCAAAACATGCACAGATAAAGTAAATTTGGCTTTAAGCGCATATTAGACCAAGAAGTAAAAATGTGCTAGCTAGCATGACAATTAAAAAATGTAATAAATGATAAATGGTTAGACTACCATTGGAATAAATAAATAAATAAAATAAAATAAATGGAATAAAAACTATTTTTTAAATAGAGTGGAGATATCATTAATAAAAGCGGCGTTGTCAATTTTCACACCTTGATATGTGGGAATTACCATTCTTTGCTTTAAATTTGATAAAATGCGTTAGAAGATAAATGTGGCAATGGGTAAAACCCTCTTAGAATAAATTGACTCAAACGCAGAGCAATTAGATGGTTCATACTGTTAGCAAATAATTTTTTTAAAAGCTGTAAATGTTTTCTAGCGAAAAGAATTAAATGAAATTCCACAGAAAAGGATTATTGAATGCGGTACACAACGTTGTCAATTTTCATGAATATTTATTTAACATAAAGTGCAAGCAATTAAATTATTTCTAGAGTAAAAAGTTGACTCTGATTTTCGCATGAAAAGCATCTTTAAATACACATTGCAACGTTGCCAATTTTCATGAATATTTATGAAAAGCGGCAACACAGGAAGTGCGAGCATCAATGCTCGATTACAAGATATAATTATTATGTTTATCAGTATAAAATGACAGACTGTTGTTAAACAAGCTAGAAAAGCGAGAAGAGACTCTGCTGCTGTGATAATGCTTATAAAAAATATTGCGGCAGGTTGCTTGAAACGTCACACATTATGTCGCATCGTCATGAAGCGAGAACTGAGTCATTGATTGAGCTGTAAAGCGAGAGAAGATGAATATGTAGATGAAGGTTGTCGACCAGTTGACATTTTATAAACATTAGATTATAAATTTGTAACTGTTTGTGAACAGATTTGGACCAGTGCAAGATATTACGCATACGCCCGATAGTCGCACACACGACACGTTTAAATATCACACATTATAAAAAAAAAATGGCTGGCCTGAAGAAAGTTAAATAAAGCAATGCTAACAAAAATAATATACACAGATACAGATATAAATATAAATACAAATATGAATATAAATATAGTCTTACATATGCGAACAGACGTCACATTGATAAGAGAGCCGTCAACTGTTGACTCTGACTGTGGAACTCTGGACACACTCTAGTATCCCTAATTGTAGAGCACTCGAGTGTTGCCCGAAATAGACAGGGAGAGAGAGAGAGATAAACCACTTAGGACAATTGTTAGTAGCAATTGCTGTAACTGTCATGCTTTTAATTTTAGCCGCAATCAATTGACTCGAATTGAAATGACTTGAAATTTTGATTTGATTTGATTTGATTATCAATTTTTGACGGACGTCGCGACGGCTCGGCAAAATATGAATTTTATTATTAATTTCAAGTATTTGTCATGTCTATTTATGATATTTGCCTATTCACAATTGGGTATATCCCCTACCTTTTAAATATTTGCTTAGCCAGAGTGCAAGCACTTTTAATTAATTAAACGTTTTTTCTTTTTCTCTGTTTTTGTCTCGTTTTCGTTTTATTGGCCCAGTTAAGCGGGGCACCAAACACAAGTAACTGTCTGCCCGAAAAGTTGTCATCTTGTCGCGTTGTCAGATAACAAATTTATTACTTCATTCTCTACCCCACAGAATATGGCACACCCTACCAAAAAGCAGGGGGTGTCTGTGACTCATGCTATGGCAAAGATAATATTTATTAAGATATTGCTACAGACACGCTTGCCACTTTTTATTTATTTTTTTTGTATTTATTTACTTATTTAATGTCAAACTAAAAGCAGTCGACAAAACAATATAAATATAAACGAAAAAGAAAAGTTATTTAAATTAAAGAAATTCTAAATAACAAAACAATAAAAAAAAAAACGGACAAAAATAATCTATGGTTACATTAAATGAGAATAAAATAGAGTTTTTTTAAGGGTTTTCAAATAAAGTATATTCAGGCCTGTTCCGAATTTCAACTTCTATAAGATTTGTCGGAATTGAAATTCTTTCACCTGCTCTAATACCATTTCGGCTATATTCAGCGGATTTATATTACTTTGAGTTGATGAGTGTAAGTCAGATAAGGTGAAAAACAATCATTTTCAAACACTAAGTCTAAATTCAAAGTGAATAATTGCATATCACTAAATGCTAAAAAGTAAAAAGTGAAAACCGGAATAGGCCTGAAAATATATACATATTTTTTTTAAATTAAAATTGTATAGAGCTATTTATATTAAATTTATGAAATAGAAAATTTCATAAAACAAATTATTTTATTATACTTCGGTTTAAAGCACGAACAAAAGAAATGAATTTTCAATGTTAGCTTTATGTTTATTTTATTTTGCAAATTGTTTTCTATTTCTACCTATGTTTTATTTATATTACTTTTCATTTTAAACTAATTTTAACTGCCAAATAAACAAAAAAATGTACCAATTCTGATAAAAAAGTATACCAAATATGGCAACAGCAGCATCTCTCTCTCTCTCTCTCTTTTTCTCTTTCTATCTGTCTCTTTCGTTCATTCTTTCTCTGTCTGTCGGCAAAAGTACAAAGCTCCCGTTATGCATCGAATTATATCACGTGTTTAAACGGTTTTTCATTAACTTGTATGGTTGCTTGTTGGCTCAACAGTAAAAAGTCAATATTTGGCCAACACAAATATGAAATCACATTTTCGGCGACCCATAAAAAATGCAAATAAATAAATGCTTAACCTCTAAATGGGCGAAAGAAAAACACAAAAAACACGCATACGCCGTGTTGTGCGTCGCCGCCTTCGAACCCAACGATACACAACAAGCAACACCTCGTTGCGATCTCGAGGCCACAAGGAGAGCAAATGTTGTATGAGCATACATTCCATACACACACACACACACCCACACACACGTACACTCATACACTCATACAGTAGCTGTTGAGCACAATTTCTTTTGGACATTGCGCATACGCCGCGTGTTTTCTGACGACAGTAGAAAGAAAGCGTCTGAAAATATAATAATAATAAAACAAAGCAATTTGTTTATTTGACATACAGACGAGCATTAATTAAAAATGCTTTCTTGTTTAGTTTATCAGAGAGCTGCTCGAGAGTTATTTAATTAAAGTACTCGTATTGATAAGAACAACAACAACAAAAAATAAATACGTCTGAAATTCCCTTAGCTTGGTCAACATGTAAATTGACGCAGTTCCAAAGTTCAATAAAATACTTTAGTTTTATGAATTTCCAAAGCAAATATCCGGTTAAAGTATTCTGATTTGACATACATATATTTTAGACTGTGTTTAATTATAGACATATAGAAAGAAACGTGTCTTTAACTTGGGCAAATGTACAGTTTATGTTGACAGCTTCAAGAGCTGATAAACAAGTTAATTATCCTTAAATAAACGAGCAGATTTTGGCTACTATTTGAGTTTTAAATCTTATCTAATTGACGCGCATTTGATGGTTTCAATTAAATTAAAAGTGAGCAAAAATAGACATAATAAACTTGAATTTGTTTAATAATATAAAGCTCTTTAAGTTCTAAATAAATCTAAATTTCAATTAAACAGACTCATCTTAAAGGCATTATAAGCTTAAATACGTGTATGTTTAAATAATATAAAATTCTTAAACTTCTCTGAATTGTTTGATTATATCTCAACTGAAGCTGTCGTAATTAATTAAAAATCAATTAACAATACGTTTAGTCATTTTCATTTAATCATAATTATTCACTGAAATTGAAATCAAAATTTCAAAGAACTTGCTTAGCTGCGCAGATACCCTGTAAAAAGTTTACAAACAAACAACAAAAAAATATTTTAAAGTGAAATGTATGAAAATAAATTTAAAAAAATAAAAAACAAAAACTTTAGCTAAGAATCTTACATATTTATTTTATAGCAATCTTCAGATAATAATTATATTTTAAATGAAATATCACACTTATCTAATAGACTTTGTCTAGTAAACAATAAAATTTAAATAAAATTAAAGTAATAAATATAAGTTTTTTATTAAAACTATAGAAAAAAAGCCACTTAAATTTTTCTTTTATTTTTTCAACTTTACTACCCCTCCAGCTACAATTACAGGGTATAAAATCGGCACTCAATTGTTCAAACAAGGCATGATCTAAAATCTGAGAGCTTTTTAGCTACCGTCAAATCGCATCGCATCGCAACTTTGTTTCAATTGATCAATAGGTAATGTTATTAACTCATTTATTTGTTATTGCCAATAATTGTCACACATTTCTCTATGTCACGTTCGCTGCTTTTATTTGTTGCTTAAATTTATTGTTGTTTTTATTGTTGCTATTGTTGTGTTTGTTACGACCTTTAAGCATAATTCCCTTCGCGAGCTGAAAAGTTTGTTCAACCATTAAATCAATGGATGTCACATTATCATCAATAATCAATGATTGTTCATCATAATTGCAAGCTGATAAGAATTAAACAGTTTTCAAAGTTTGTCAGTTTATTGAACCACAAATCGAATGTTGTTATGAACATTATATAATTATTTATATGCTGTACTTCATAATTAATTTGCTTAAATCATGTGCGAATTCGAATTCGGATTCTGTGAGTGCATTTGTTTAAACAATCGATCGATCGATCGATCGGAGCGTGTGCCTTGGGCAAATACATATTACAAACTGAAGCAAGCGGCAATCGCTTAATTAATATTGGCTAAAAAACACCTGAGCACACACACTCAACACACACACACCTTCTATACCCCCTCTCTTGTCTCTTTTTGACATATGCTAATGCTGGCAACAAGAAATTCTGCATCCATTTGCACATTCATAATTGTTGATGTGCATTTATTTATTTATATCTATTTTTTATTCGACTTCGTTCTATTTTCTTGTTGCTGTTGTTGTTGTTTTTACAAACGCATTCCCTAGTCTTTGGATACCGGTTACAGCAGCCAGTTGTATGTAATACTTCCGATAAGTATGTCTGGCATACAGTTTATTATTCACATTATATATGCCATTTAAGAGTCAACACTGTTGCGATTTTATGCACTTAACAATGAGGATCAATTAAAATTTTAGTAATGTTTGTAGCAATTGGGGAGAAGATTAAGCTATAAAATATTTTTTAAAATCAGAAATATATGTAATTAAGTATGTTAGAATTTAAAGTAATTTATATTTGAAAAAATAATAATACGCTCACGTATGCGTCGCTGCTGCGATTTCTTTCTGTTACGTCGCTGTTAGGCGAACATAAATGCACACTAACGCAATGCAAACATATGAATGTGTTGGTGCCGACCACTGGTCTAAAGCATTAAGTGATTGTCGCATAATTACAGATTTTAAATATATGTAAGCATTAAAAATATTTTAATAATTTTGCACCGAGCCTTCTTTGGTTTTCGTAAGTATAAAAAGAAATAAAACTATTTATATTATTGTAGCCTAGAATTAATTCTAAATTACTATATATTTCCTTCTCTTTGTCGTAATTCGAAAAATTTGTTCCCATCGGTATCAATTAACAACTTTATTTCTGAGATAAGCATTATAAAAATAACAAAGTTTCTATATTTACATAAATGATAAGCAATGTTACAAAACTGCTTATACGATTTTCAAGATTTTTGCACTTTTGATTTTAAATTTCTTTTGCATCCCTTTAGTTTAAATTTAAATTTTTATATAATTCATATTCATTTTATACCTTATTAAGTTAGTTAATTTTATTTTACTTTATTAAATTTCATTTGCTTAACTGCTTTAGGTATATAAATAAATTAATAAAAAAAATAATAAAATAAATAAATAAAGAAATAAATAAAAAAATAAATAAACAAATAAATAAACAAATAAATAAACAAATAAATAAACAAATAAATAAACACATAAACAAACAAATTAACAATTAAATAAATGAATAAATAAATAAATATACATATTAATAAATAAATAAATAAATGAATAAATAAATAAATAAATAAGTAAATAAATAAATAAAGAAATAAATAAATAAAAAATAAATTAATATATAAATAAATAAATGAATTAAATAATAAGTAAATAAATAAGTAAAGAAATAAAAATAAATAAATAGATAAAATGTATAAGTTTGTCTAAGATATATGCAAATTACATCTCTGTGCTGTTAGCTTAATTTGCGTTTTTTACATGTTTAGTTTTCGTGGTCATAGGGTATCTAATAGTCGTTGCTTTTGGCTACAGCTGCTGATGCTGATGCTGTGGCCAGTTATTATAAAGAGAGGCGATCTCCAGCGACCCTGCGCTGTCGCCTTTTCGTTGTTCAACTGCCAACACCGACGCACTGAGAAACTGAACAACTGAACAACTGAACAACTGAAACATTAAAACACCTTCAAAAGCCGACGTGTGTTTGTTGTTATCACTCTTGCTGTTGTTGTTGCTGTTGTTGCTGTTTGGCTTATCAGCAAAAATAACGAACAATACTTTTTGTATTTTGGCAACGAATGCGACAACAACTAAATAGTTGGTTACAGTTTCTGCCGCTTGCTCAGTGTTGCTCAGTGTTTTGGCTCAGTGTTCTTTGAGGCATCGTCGTCGTCGGCAGAGCCAGAGGCAGAGACAGAGGCAGACGTCGCGACGTCGCAGTCAGCGTCAGCGCGGACAGGTTGATAGAGAGTGCGAGTTCAGGTATTTCTGCGAGGCGCAAACGCGACGCGAGCTCAAAGCGCCAACGACAACGAGAAGCAACAGTCCTCGTTAAAAACAAAATACAAAAATAATAAAATAAAATAATAAAATATATAAGCACACAAAACTATTTAAATTAAATTAAATATAAATCGGCAAAGTGAATGCAAATCTAAAACTGCAACCTAATCGAGTCGAGGATAAAAGTTTGAACGCAAATCGAGCGTGTGACATAAAAAGTGTTTGAGTGTATTCAAAAACATGAGCACTCAGTGAAAACTAAACGCATTAATTAAGAAATTAAATGCCACACACACAAATTAAACCAGCCAAAAAGTGTTTAAACAAAATGAAGTATTTATATTTGGTGCACACAAGCAAAGTATTATTAGTAATAGTTATATGCGGCTTACTGCAAACAGAAATCAGGTAATATTTAAATTTAAATGCCCTATTTTAATAGTATTTAACTGCATATCATATTTTATTTTCCATTCATCAACTCGACTCGATTCAACTTTGTCTCTCTGGCACAAAGAAATTTGCTGATAATGATTAAAATTTTTAATTTCTTTTTGGGCATTTACAAAATTGGGCAAAAAGCACAAAGAGCAGCAGCACAAGAAAAACAAAAACAAAATTGCGACTGATAAAACATTTCGTGATATTTTTCCACTTCTTGGATACCAAAAATAGCTGGCAATAATTTCTAGTGTATTTGATTTTGCTTTAAAATATACAGTTAATGTTTTATACTATAAATGCTTGAATGACAGTTACACAACTGATAAAACTGATAAGGAAATTGTGGCAACAAGATGTAACCAAACGCATTTCCTTGTACACGTATTTTTGTGATAAACTCCAAAAGGCGAAAGGTTTATCAATTTTGTATAAATAAAATATAGGTAGAAGATTCACTTTGTTGCATCCGTTGATAAGGTGAAACAAATTTTATCAAGAAATGTGATGAAATCTAGAAATATATCAACATATTTCTCGTGCGAATCAGGTTATTAAGTATACGCCGCCGACGCCCGTTCGAATTATTACCATAATTTGAAGGCGGCACAAATTGCCGACTTTCGGTCTTTTCATAAGGTTAGAAAATTAAAATTATTATTATCTGGCAGTTAAATGCAATGTCAATAGGTAAATATTTGAAAACAAAACCAGAAACCAGAAATGAGCGCGTAGTCAACGGAGCTCGGTTTATTTATGGATTTCTGGTTAGGGATCAGGCCAAGTGCACTAATTGAATTGGTTTGTTTGCTCATTTGTTTACTACTGCTGCTGCTGCTGCTGCTGCTGCTGTTGTCGTACAATACAATACACTACGTAAATAAATAATATTATTATTCATAATTATAATCAATAATAGAGCAGAGTTGGCAAATATCTCTCTCGGCTTAGTTCCAAATGAGCTTGCACAGCTGCATCTCAGTCTCTTACACTTTTTCTCGAAACTCAGCTGATGCACAAATACTTTCATAATTGACTGTAAATGTACCGTAAACAAATATATACCAGTTGCTAATCTAATAAAGTCTACGCTCATTAAAATTTGAAGTTGAACTTTTTGCTTGCATTTGAAAATCTTATGCATCTTATGAATTGGGAATTGGGAACGTGCTTCGGCTTATTGCCAGCTGCATTTAAATATGAATTAACTGCTATTAAACAATTGTTTTTTTCTTTCTTATTTTAGCACTTATTGTGCAATTTTCTTATATTACTCATACGCAGCGTTGGCTAAAATGCCGAACTCGCTTTAAAAATGTAAATTATATCACATCTTTAAGTGGATTTTCTATGGGGCGCATATCTAATTCAGTTTCATACGTAACATAAGCTAGTAATATGATTATTAACACACCAACTAAGCTCGAATATAAATATTAATATAATACATATATGTGGCAAGTAAAAATACTCTTTCCTTTAGTGTGTTGCATTCTAGAAAAATCCACTATTTGATATTTGAAAACCTCATGCTACTCACACGCCCTGGGTGTCTAATAATTTTAGGAATACTTTTAGGTAAACAATTGCTTTGACAAAAATAAAAAAAATATTGTTTATTTTTTTAAATACAATCTTTATATTATTCTAAGAACCTAAAAGACCTAAATTAAAATTTGATAAAAACAATTTGTCATCAGCATTTTCTGACATTCATTACTTATTCGCAATGTATACTTAATATTATATATATTTATAAAAAACAGGTTCACATATAATAATTTGTATGCATATTATTTTAATAATTTTAAGAATAGTTCGAACAATATATATAATTATTTTGATAATTTTAATTGATTAATGATTATCCCCAAAAGTAATCAGTTTCAAAGTTTTTGGTTTTTTTCTCTCAAAAACATCCTTTTTATCGTATTTTCCGACACACATTTAATATCTTTATAAAAATTACGAATTAATGTATCTATAATTTTAATAATTACTTTATAAATATTTTAAAGATATACACTACTGGCCAAATTAAAAAGTACACTCTTTCTTTTACTATAACAGCTATTGTAAGTCAAGTATTCAAATTTAAAAAATACATTTGGAAAGGTAATTTTCGTCATTTTCATACAATAAGTGCCTTTAAAGCAATTTTCAAAAAATTATAAAAAATAAAAGCAAAAAGATTTTTGGGAATTTCTTTTTGCAGTCACTCCTAAAATTGTTTGAAGAATGTTTTTGCATCCCAAACTTTTTTTTTAAAAATCGAGGAAAAAAGTTTTGAAAGTTGACTTTTTTTTAAATTCGAATATTTAAATGGGTACTTAATGGGTTAAAGAAAGTTATGCATCATTCAAACGGAATTTAGATGACCTTTCCAAATATATTTTTTAAATTTGAATACTTGACTTACAATAGCTGTTATAGTAAAAGAAAGAGTGTACTTATTAATTTGGCAAGTAGTGTATATAATAGTCTTAAAAATCATCTCCACAATTTAAGCAGCTTTAATGTTTATAGTCTTTTCGCATATAGATCCTTTTTTTCAATCATTACTTATGTATATGAATTTCCTCCCACACATTACTTATACGCAACGTTGTCGTGATCGTTTTCATTGCAGCGCTATCAATGACACGAATGTGGACGAGAACTGTCCCTCGCTGGCCAACGCGGGCAGTCTGCAGTACACGGAGCTCATCCAGAGAATGACGCACGTCTGTCGCTACGATCGCCTGGAGCGACCCATCGAATACGATTCAACGGGTCGACGTCTGCCGATTGTGGTGAAGACCCGCATCTATGTCTACCTGTTGCAGAATCTCAACTCGGATCTGTTGCAATTCAAAACACACGCATTGCTGCAGCTGAGCTTTCAGGACAAGCGTCTGGCCTACAGGGACTTTGCACCCGAGCGCAGGGAGACGATTTTGGGCCAGAAGCATTTGAGTGAACGTCTCTGGCTGCCGCACATATTCTTTGCCAACGAACGAGAGTCGAGCATCCTGGGCACCGATGAGAAGGATGTGCTCACCTCCATTTCCCGCGATGGCAACGTGATCATCTCCACCAGACTGCAAGCGTCGCTCTATTGCTGGATGAACTTTAAAAAGTTTCCCTTCGATCAGCAATATTGTTCGATGATCCTGGAGAGCTGTAAGTCTAGCAAATATTTTGTATTTGAATGAGTCAGCATTATATATGTATTTATTTATTTTTAGGGATGTATAATACTTCTGATTTGCTACTGGAGTGGGAGGTTCACACGCCCATATCCTTTGATCCTGATATGCGGCTCACTGAATTTAACCTGGTTTCATTTTGGCACAACACAACTGTTGTGCATTCGGATAACATCAACATGCGACACGGCGCGTTTGGTAAGTTTTTACAGTTCTTTTCTTTATTAGAGGGTATTTTAAATTCTTCATGATATCTGCAACGCAGTCAAGTACTTATAGTCTGCCTGAAAGTATATAAAAATAGTCAAGAGACTATTTAAACAATTTAAAAAATATATAACAATCAAGATCTTTTGGGAAATAAACTAATATGGTTTAATTATTTAAAAAATACGAAAAATATGAGTTTACTTTTTGATAACTTAATTTCAAAAAATACAAGCAATATGAGTTTGCTCTTATTGTAATTATTTAAAAAATACAAAAAATATGTGTTATTTTTATGTAAATATTATAAAAAGTACATAAAATTTAGTGTACAATTTTTGTAATTGTTTAAAAAATACAAAAAATAATAAGTTTAATCTTTTTCGTTATTATTTAAAAATGTTATATAAAATATGAGTTTATTTTCTTGTAATTATTTAAGAAATACAAAATAATATGAGTTTATTTTTTGTTATTATTCAAAAAATACAAAAAAAAAGAGTTTAATTTTTTTGTAATTATTAAAAAATACAAAAGATATGAGTTTCATTTTTTTTGTAATTATTTAAGAAATTCAAAAAATTTGAGTTTATTTTTTTTTGTAATAATTTTAGAAATACAAAAAATTTATGTTTTCTTTTTTCTAATTAAGGCATGTCTCCAGCACCGCGAAATTTTTATGTTAGGAATTTGCTAATTATTTCGTGGGTATGGAACATAAATACAACAGTGTGCCCATATACGTAAAGCGTGTGACGATTTACCTAAAACATGCATGGTCACTGTGTCTAATCAGTTGTGTTTTGTAACAGCGCCAATTTTGAAAGTTCAACTAATTTAAAAAGAATTAATAAATTGAACTCTGACGATAAAGTGATTGTGTTGGTGGCGGCATATATTGTTGAAAAACAGTTTCATCTCACTTTTTGGTTTTGCGGACAATATTTTCTTCCATTATTTCAATCGACACTAGCGAAATAATTGTCGGCAATATATTCCTGAGCTGTACATCAGCTGTTCTCTCGTTCCACAAACGCTGTCGATAGGCCATTAATCGATATTTATTTGTGGATTTCGTTCAAGTTGCTGGATACTCAAGCAACGAAATTTAAAACGAAAAGTTTCTGCCTACGTTTTTTTTATATGAAGTTTGGCAGAAATTTTTATTTTCCGCGGTGGTGAATACCCGGCTTTATTAAAAAAAAAAATTAATTTTTTTTTCCCATTTTTTTTAAATAAAATAAATATGTATTTATTTTTATGTCAAATTAGTCACTATATCATAAAACTGCATAAGGAAAATCAACTTTTCTGTGTTTGAAGATATCTCATTATTGCATATATAGCTGTCATTTGAGCGATCGGTCAAAAATATAATGATCGAATGAAGATAAACATTCTTTCTTGTAAGTTTTCTAATTTATCTCGAATTATATTTATTTCCAGAGGGCAACTACAGTTCATTGAGCTTTACGGTCAGTTTGCAGCGTGAGATTGGTTTCTATCTGTTGGATTACTATCTGCCCTCCATGATGATCGTGGCCATATCCTGGGTGTCCTTTTGGCTGCAGGCAGATGCCTCCCCGCCACGTATAATGTTAGGTAAGCTAAACAAATACACTTAACAAAAGAAAGGATATAATTTCAAGTTTAATATAAAATAGGAACCAGCACCATGTTGTCATTTATTACGCTGTCCTCGTCACAGAGCAAAACTCTGCCCAAAGTCAGCTACATCAAGGTATCTGAGGTTTGGTTCATTGGCTGCACTTTCTTCATCTTTGGCAGTCTGGTGGAGTTTGCCTTTGTCAACACGATATGGCGACGCAAGGAGAATATCGAGCTGAAGAAGGTGAACAGTAAATACATTATCAAATCCACCTTAACGCCACGCCCCTCACGCCGTCAACTGGGCGGCAGTTTGAGCAACGAGTCGAGAGCGCGATCCTGTTCCAGCCTGGACAACATTGTGTCCAGCACGGAGAGTGTCCGCAATGGCAATGGCACGGTCAATCCTGGACTTTAACAATTATCTCACAGTTCATGTAAGTTTAGAAATCAAAATTGATTAAACTGATTAAATTCAAACGAATAATTTTTAAGAAGCGCAAAATATTTAGAATCAAAATTTGAAATTAAAATTCAGGCCAATCCAAATAAATATGGAAATATAGTAAGCGAAGAATAAATTATAAAATTAAATTAATAATTAATCTAATATTTTAAATAATTGCGGAATTTTTGATAAAATATCTTAGATTTTTCATTTTTCTAGTTTTTACCATTTAAAATTTAAAATTATTAATAATCTAATAACATTTTCCTAATTGATTTAATTTTTTCTAATGTTGACTTTTCAATGTTTTTCATTTTTAGATCTTAATAAAAATAATCTTTTATTTTATTCCTCTTTTCATTTATATATTAAATTATTCGCAATTCTTTTCTCCCTTCAATTTCGAAATTTCTAATTTTTGTAATTAAAAATTAATTTTATTAATTATCTAATAACATTTTCCAAATTGACTTAATTTTTTGCCTTTCCATTTGTTGCCTTTTCATTGTTTTACATTTTAAAATGTACATAAAAATAATCTTATTTTTGGTTTTCTTTTATTAGTTTTCAAATTAAATGATTCGCAGTTTTGTTTTTCAAACTTTGGCATTTTTAATATTATTTGGTATTATTATTAATTATTATTTATTATTATTTCAATAATTATTATTTCATTAATTTTTAAATTATTTCTTATAGCCCAATCTGCCCATCATTCGAACTGAGTGTGCGGACAACGTTTCCGTGTGCAGCGAACGCTCGACAAATGATCACGTTGTGAACATTGACAAGGACCAGAAGTCCGATAAGGATCCGCCAACATTTACAACCATGACGCCACAGGAGATTGCCATGTGGATCGATCGAAGATCGCGTCTCTTATTTCCCGGCATGTTTTTGGCCTTCAATGCGCTCTACTGGACATTTGTCTATTGCTTTTAGGCCAAAAGCAAATAGTATATACACACAAATACATATGCAATCACACACACACACACAATTATTGTCGCACACGCGAATTTCTTTTGTTTGCTGTATTTGTTTTCTCTTAATATTACGTTGATTGTAATATGTATTAATTAGTTAGTAAGTCGCATCATCTCATAGTCATAGTTGTACAAATGTCGCGCATATCTAATAAATAAAATCAATAATTATTTTTAGTCAACAAACTTATTTTATTCACTCAAAGTAATAAAGTTTGAATAACAAATATAAATTTAATTTAAATTTTTGTTGAACTTTTCTCGAATTTTTAATTTTCTTATTTCTTGGATTTTTTACTAACTTAGCCATGCGAAGAGCTAACGGCACCAAACCAATTTTAGATTGAACTTAATTAATTTACAAAATTTTGGATTTTGTTGTTTTTTTGAAATTGTTTTTATTTAATAAATTAAAATATTAATTGATTTTTGAAAATTTCAAATTCAACCTCAAACAGCGCCATCTGGTGTTCAATGTTTGCTTTAAACCAACAAACGAAATGTTAGTTAACAGCTTAACAGTCTGTTAACAAAGCTGCTGTTCCAATACCAATTGCACAGATGGCGCTTTCTCTGATAAAACTGGGTGCTTTTGCCAACTGCTAGATGGCGCCACTTAAATGCCTGAGCTTACATTAATTGCGAGTAATTTAACTATTAATTATTTACTAGTAATTGCTGATTATTATATGAACTTTTGCTTTTTTTCATATAAGCCTTAATGGTTGAGACATGTTGGTAAAGTTGAGCAAGTTAATTAAATGTATTATAATCGACAAATTAACTGAAGATTTTCTCAATTGAATTCTCCTTCTTGCCTTGACACACACTTCCGTTGCACTCAAATTTCCTGTTTGAGCTTTAGGGGGGGTTTCCCCAAATCTCCCCGCTTACAAACTGAAATAGCATAGCTAAGCTCAATGCATTTGGCACTTTCATTTCCCCTAAATATAATCAAAATATGCAAATGCAATTAGACGCAATTTAAACATTTACAAAAGCGTGTTAATGCCCAGATTCTTGACTTGGTCTTAAAGTGTGTTATTCACAGATTTCATTACGTTTTTTTTTTTGGAAAGTGAAAATCTCTAAGCAAATGAAATTTTAGTAGAATTAAAGAAAATATTTGCATTTTGCTTTAATTGCAATTTACAATTGAATTATTTCTCGTTTTATCTTGGCTGCTTAACAAGAACTTCTTGTTAATTTTCCCACTTCAACTTGTATCTTTGCGCTTTTCATTGCATTTCCGGCTATCGCTTTTCCACACTTTTCACTTTTCCGCACTGGCCCGTTTAAATTGAAACATAATTTATTGAATTTGTGCGCTCATCGAGCGAAATGTGCAACAGTTGGGCGTTGATTTGTATCGGAAAATTGCATCACTTTATCAGTTTAACATTACAATCAAATTACGTATACGCACACATACATACATACATATATATGAGAGCATGTTTGCAATTGAAATTAACATTCTATTTGGCATGCAAATTGATGCCAAAAATTGTTTTGTCAATTGTCAGCATTTACAATATATGTTTGTAAAATAAATCGAAAAGCATTTTGGAAAATAGTTTATGACCAAAAATATATTGCAATGTCCAGTTAGCAAATCAGTTTGCATTTTAAACGAAATTTGAACTTAATATTGTTATTTTGCGCCTATAAATTGAATTGAATTTATGGTCGAACCACTTTATTTGGGTCATTTATCAGACAATTTCGATGTGCTCAACAAATGCACTTAACTATTTAACAGATTTTTCCAGTTATGGCAAATAAGAGTAATGAGTTTAGATATGAATAAACAGGATGAACTTTTAATTTTAATTAAAAATATAATTTGATATTAAAATTAATTTTTTTTATAAACAGTTTTGATAATAAAAACTGCAAATAATAGTCATAAAATTAACTACAACTTGAAAATGTATCCTAATTGAATATTTTATTTATTTAATGATATTAATTTTTCAAAAAGAAAACAAATACAGTCGAACTTCCATGACTCGAACTTCTATGATACGAATTTTCTCTAACTCGAACTAAATTGAGTGGCAATAGCGTTTACTGTGCAAATTACATACAATTCTGCTTCCGTAACTCGAACTTCCATGAGTCGAATTTCTCCATAGCTCGAACAAAAATATTGGCCAGTGGTTCTGTAAGTCGAATTATTCGGGAAAATCCCCAATAAAGTTTGAGTTTTTTTTAGTTTCTGTTTTATGCTTTTGTTACCGGATCGTTTGGATATGTAATATTGATGTACATTAACATATGGTGATGCAATATGATAGAATATTGCATCAACAATTACATAGGTTGGTGAATAAGCTTCAGGAGAGACGAACTTAATGTACTTCTTTGTTAGCGTATCAGCGCAAGAATATTTAAATTATTAAATTAAATTATTAAATATTCAAACTTATTAGTTAGGGAATTCAAAAGTGGAGCAACACAATTGCAGTTGCTAAAAATTATGGTATCTCAGCGAAAACAATTTTCATTACATTAAAGACAGAAAATTAATTATGATGTTATTTTAATCGGAAACTTCTTTTGCATATGAAGGAGACAACCAATTATTAGAATATTGACAGATCTTGAACAAACTGGAAGCAGTTTTTGTTGAAAATTACCAGAAAGCTTGCAATTTGAAATGTATTTATGAATGAATCAAATTTTAGCTTCTTTTAAAAGACTTTAAAAAAATAGTTCTATAAGTCCAAGTCTTCACAGGTCGAACTTTTTCTTTGTATAATGATGATTCGAATTAGGGAAGTTCGACTGTAAATAAATTATTATTAATTATTAATTATTATTAATTTATTTACTCTAAAAAAAGCTGTAACAGTTTTGGTATTTTTGCAATACTATTGATGGAATCTTTGATGACAACAGGAAGTCGCATGAAAGGAAGCTGCAGTTGCATGCAACTCGCATTGTGCGTGTGTGTGTGTGTGTCTGTTAGTGTGTGTGTGTGTGTGTGACAACAACAGGGCATTGTTCACACTTGGGAAATCAAAAGACGTGGCGTCAATCAATGACAGTTTTGCCTCAAGTGGCATGTGGCATGTGGCATGTGAGCACAGATCTGCGGGCGTTGCGTTTAGTACACAGGAAAAACCCAAAACCCAAAGCCTAAAGCACAAAACACAAAACACCTTCCACACTGCCACACACATTCATTCTATCGCTTGCTGTTGTGCCAGCAATTTTACCTGAGATCTGTCTTCGAATTTGTGTGCGAAAATTTCCAATTTCCGAAATGTGCCACACGAGGCAACAACTGCCATGAGAACAGATGTTTGTCATAGATACGTTACACGGCAAGAAAATAATGCGGGATTTTGGAATGAAATCTATAGCAAACTGTGTTGACAGCTTAAGAATTTTGAGATTTTTTTAAATTAAGTACCAAAAACTTTATTCTAATTCGCGTTTTCAATTAATTTTGAGCAAATATTTTAATAAACGCAGTTAATTTTTTAAATTTTAGAATTGTTTTTAATATTTTGGCATTTTAGTATTATAGTCTAAATATGTATGTACATTAGAGTCTGTCAATTTGTATGGAGCAAAATTAAATTTTTTTCTATTTCAAGCAGTTATTAAAATCGTAATCTACGACGAATTCTAAGAAGATTTGCCTAAGAAACCATGGGTCTAAAGTCAAAATCGAGCTTCCGATTTTTAGCGTGAAATATGGGAAATCGTATGAAAAGTAAAAAATTATCATAATTTCTCGTTAAAAATCGGAAGCTCGATTTTGACTTTAGACCCGGTTTCTTGGGCAAATCTTCTTAGAATTCGTCGTAGATTACGATTTTGACAACCGCTTGAAATCGAAAAAATTGACCCATTCTAATGTACATACTTAAATAAAATCTTTGATTAAATAAGAAATTTGTATACTTGAATTTTAGAAAATTTGATTAGAATTATATCTTCAAAAATAAATGTTTACAACTGGAATTTCAAACTTGAATTTTGGAAAATTTTATTAGAATTATATCTTCAAAAATAAATGTTTACAACTGGAATTTGGAGCTTGAATTTTAGAAAATGTTTCTTGAATAAAATTCCTGCTAAAATCAAAATTCCTTTTTTTGTTTTTCTTTTTTCTGTGTACAGATTGTGTCTCAGTTAGTTGGGGCAGTCGGGGAAATGTTGGGAACACGTTTATTTACATTTGTCGGGCTATTTTATTATTTGCCATTTTGCTGACCAGTCGAGGCATGAGTTTGATCCTTTGATGTTGTTGTCGTTGTTGTTGTTGGTGTTGTTGCTGTTGTTGTTGTTTTTGTTCTTGGTGTTGCACAATATTTGGCAGCAGTGTCAGAAACTGCAGGCAGCACTAAATGCTGTTTGAATAAGGCTACCATTTGTATCTATGTATCTATGTATCTGTGTATCTTTGTATCTGTTGCTGAAATAGTTGTGCTGTCGTTGTGTAAATATGTGCACTTTGTTTATGTGCAACTATTTGCTGTCTCTATAACATATGGTCATGTGTGTGTGTGTGTTTGTTTCCATGTCTCTATCTATTGATAACATATCGATTGCCAATGCTGTTGAACTTTTAGCGGATTCTTAATTCAAGTAAATTATGCTTTTAACAATTGTCCAACAGCTGACAATATTTACATACAAAAAAAATTAAGTTTTCCATCTCTTTAGCTGCTCCTTCTCTCTCTCTCTCTCTCTCTCTCTCTATCTCTTTTTCTCCTCATTCTCTACTCATTTGGCATTCTATTTTCGTTTCTTTCGCTTTTTCTACGTCGCATATTCGATTGCAATTTGTGTTATTAAAAGCTGAAACATGACCGCATTCTCTCTCTTCTCCATTCTCTATTTCCCAATCTCCTTTCGCCTTTTAATGCGTTAATTTATCACCAGCCTCTTTTGCTACAACAACAACGCAACCAAAACAAAGTGTGTGTAGTGTAGTGTAACTTGAATGTCTTTATGTTAGTCACGTTTGCGAAGCAGCCTCAGCACATGTTAAGCTCTAGATTTATTGCAACACTTAAGTTGCCCTTGATGATTCTAATTTAATATCTGTTTTTAGCTCTAGTCAATGTTGGGAAAACACACGGAAAAGGTGAAGCAGAATAAAAACTTGAAAGTGATATTGATTATAAACTTAAACAGAAAACTCAAATAAAGTAAAATATTATAGTTACATAAATAAATAAATAAATAATTACATAAATGAATAAATAAATAAATAAATAAATAAATAAATAAATAAATAAATAAATAAATAAATAAATAAATAAATAAATAAATAAATAAATAAATAAATAAATAAATAAATAAATAAATAAATAAATAAATAAATAAATAAATAAATAAATAAATAAATAAATAAATAAATAAATAAATAAATTAATAAATTAATAAATTAATAAATTAATAAATTAATAAATTAATAAATTAATAAATTTATAAATTAATAAATTAATAAATTAATAAATTAATAAATAAATAAATAAATAAAAAAATAAGTAAATAAATAAATAAAAAAATAAATATATATATAAATAAATAAAAAATAAATAAGTAAATAACTGAATAAAAAAATAAAGAATACAATAAATAAATATATAATTAAATAACTAAATAAAAAAAGTTTTTTCATTCTTTTCACATTTTAAATAAAATTTTAAGAATTCATTCATTATTATCATTAAATTAAAAATTAAAGCATATGCCAACAAAATCACGATAAAAATTGAAATATACATATATAATAAAATACGAAATTTAATATTTAAGCATACAAATAAATTAATAAATAGGTTTTTCATCTATAGCATTATTTAAGAATTTATTATGTGAGAAAAATTTAATAGTTCGTTGAGAAATTCAAAATTAAATCATAAGATTAAGTTGGCTTCCTTTAAAATTAAGTTATCGTACGATTTAATGATTTATATGCCTACAAAACCACGAGAAAAATTTAAATAAATATAATAAAATACTAAATTAATTATTTAAGCATACCATTAAATACATGTTGCTGGTAATCGGTAATTAAGCCAAGTTAAGAGCCGCTTAAAGCTCATTCAAACATTTGCTTTCTATTCCATTTCAGCTGGTAATTATTCCAAACAAGTAAATTTCTTTGCTAGATTATGCACAATAAATTTGTGGGCCATTAGAAATGCGTTATGTAAGTGTGGCCAATAGATTTGCAATAAACTGTACAAACTGTGATGGCATTCTCATGCAAATATTAAGCATACGCCCAGTTGCCAGTTGGTAATTACATAATAAACAAAAGGTGAAGCCTTTCGAATTGTGCAAAGCACTTAACACCCTCAATATGCGAATATGTGAATATGCACATAAAACACACAGCTCAAATTCAAATTTGAGTTCTTAGCACACACATACACATACAAACATATATTAGAATCATGTGTAGAACAAATTTGGTTGAGCAAATTAAAGCAACAAACAAAACAAATGTGTAAACATTACAACAATGTGAACAATAATTTCGATTACACAATTTGCGAGCCTCAAATTTGTGTAGCCGCAGATGCAATTAAATGCAAATCGATTGTGCTTGTTATTTTAGGGCGTATGGAACACGCCCACAATCAAGTGGCAAATAGTGTATCTGTGTGTGTGTGCGTGTGTGGGTGTGATTGTGTGTTAGCTGCCTTGAAGTGCGGCATTGTAAGTCGAGTTACCTGCAGTTAATGACCTTTTCTTGTTGCGGATTTCGGATTGCGGATTGCGGGTCACGGGATGCGTTGCTCGGTCTTCTGATCTGTCTACAGCGGATGTTTGCATAATTAATTGTGAATAACTGTGCATATTTTATGGACAATTTCGATAAATACTTAATACTGCGATTACCAAAAGCTGGCAACAAATATAAGGAATATTAGAAATTTTATAGTAATGAGTTTAGTAATAAGTTTAAAAGCAAGCTTAAATATGGAAAAACTATTGGGCAAACAATATTTAGAAAAAGTGGAAATCAAATAAATTTGATAACAAAAAATTAATTAATACTAATAGCAAAAATTGGCAACAGATATTAGGAATATTTGGAACTAGTAACATTTTTAAACTTGCTAGTTTAAATTAGGAAAAACTTTTGGGAAAACAGAACTTGTTAAAAAAGGAAATCAAAATAATTTATAACAAAAAATTACTTAATACTAAGAATACCAAAAATTAACAACCAATATGAATAGCAATATTAAAAATTAGTAAGTTTGAATTTGGAAAAACTATTGGAAAAACAAAAATTAGTTAAGTGGAGATCAAAAATATTTTATAACAAAAAATTAGTTGTTTCTTGATTATTGTTTATATCGACCAAAAATCAAGACTAAAAATTCTCAAGCTAGCCAATTCATCTATCAGTAAATTGCATTCAAATAAATAACAACAAAAAAATAATTCTAATATTTAATATTTAATAAATTTTCATCATTTTAGCAGTCCGACCCTTTTTATTTGAAATTACTAATTTTTGCATTCCGAATAATTTACTTCGTTAAATTTCTTAGTTTATGATACCCATAATTTCAACCTTAAATATTTCTCTAACTTTTGCAATTGAGTTTGATTAAAGCGTCGAGTTCCATGCGAAAATGCATTTAAAAAGTGCACCAAAGAATTATTCGCACGTAAAACAATAAATTTTCATAATAGCCTCTAAAACTGCCGCCCACATATGGGCATGGCCATGGCCACGCCCACTAGTTATTGGCCCGTGCCACGTGTAAAGTGCAAAAGCGCAAAGTCAGCGATATGGGTCAAAAAGTGAAGAGGGAAGGGGGTAGAGGGAAGGGGAAATAGACCTGGCCAGAACCAGACGGACTAGGGCTAAAGATTAACGTTATTTGTATGCAAAGCAGCAGCCCGAAAACCGAGCAGCAACAACAACAACAACAACTGCAGCATCAGGAGGAGCAACAACAACAATAAAAACGAAAACAACAACAACATGATGCGACACAAGCCAACTGCCATTCAAAGTCAGCCAAAAGGCAGCAGGACAAACGACGAGGCAGCTGGTTAACCAACAGCGGGAGGGAGAAAGAGACAGAGGGAGAAAGGAAGAGGGAGAGAAAGGGACAGAGATAGAGGCAGACGAGGAGAAACGTGTTTCAATTTTTATGACATTTCAATGCAGTTTATGTCAGCGAAACGAGCCAAGAGAGGAAAAAGGTTGGCAATTGTGCTGAAGAGAGTTGAGAGAAGAGAAATGAGAGAAGAAATGAAAAGAGAAGTGTAAGGGAAAGGGGAGGAGGAAAAACCTCGTTACATTTTTGACAATTCAAAGTTTGCTTGATGCCACATATCAAACATATTTGGCTGGACACTTTGCAACATTTCAATTGAATTGAAAAACGATGATGCAAAAAACTGTCATGTTATACATAAATATATATACAGTTAAACTTCCATATTTAGAACTTATATAATTTAAGAAAAAGAACTCCATAAGTCGAAAATCTCCATAACTCGAACCTTTTCTTTATTTATATTAATTATATTAATAATATAATTATATTAATTATATTAATTAATATTATATTTATATTAATTTATATTAACTTATAGTTAATATATTAATTGAAAATAAATTAATAATATATTAATTTAATATCTTATTAGGTTGATTTTAATTTTAAAAAGCACTTTTGATCAACTGATCTTAGTTGACCTTAGATAATAAAATGAACAAATTAAAGGGCACAAAAAAGCTTTAACTTTTATAAAAATTAAATTTACTTATTGCTCTAACATTCATAAATATTAAATTTAACTTTTTTTAAACCTTTTGAAAAGTTTTTGAATTTCTCTTGCTGTTTTTATTATTTTTGTTTTCTTTTTCTACCTGTCGAGCACACTCAAGTTTGTGTTTATAACTTAAACTGATTAGAACCACACACAAAAACACACACACATAAGTATAAAACGACAATTAGCTTTTGTATTGTACTTTATTGAGTTTAAGTCTGCACTCAATGGGTTGTTATGAATCTACTCAGTTTATTTATTGTATTCAACCCTTTGTGATTATGATTGTGGCAATGTCGAAAGCAGCAGCAGCATTTCAAATGTTTTCCCATCCAATTTGTCATAATTAATCAAGCAAACATAATTCAAATGTTTAACTTGAGATTTATATCTTCAAAATTAAATAAATACAAGAAGCGAGTGCAATGCGGTTTTGCCCGTGTTTGTAAGCGAGTTATTTAAACATATAAAGAATGAAAATTAATTATAAATGTATTTTATGATCATAATTTGGACTTACAATTAATACAAATAAATTAAAAAAACTAAAATAAATTTAATTTCAATTTGAGCATTTATTTTCTTAAATTTTATTTAGTTTTTAGAAACTTAAACTTTTGATTAAATTATTATATTATATTATCAATGTTTGATATTTTATATTATTAATTTTTGATATTCTTAATTTCCAATTTCCTCTGGTTTTCACTTGCTTTTAGCCATATTCCACTTCTTATTAGCTTTATTTATAGGTTTAAGCTCCTTTCTGTTTAGCCACCAAAAGAAGCATAATCAATATGTCCTTAGGTAGGGTTGCCACCTTCGCAGAGAATCGATAGAAGAGGTAGTTGAAATGTTTCACTCTGCAATCTGCAATCTGGCAGCTCGTTAGGTCAAAAGGGGCTGAGGTAGCATTCGATGCCTGCAATAAGCTACGTATCAATTTCCATTTTATGTCAACAACAAAAACAACAACAAGAACAACAACAACAAGGAGAACAAGAACAAGGACATCAACAAGGATAACAACAAGAACAAGAACAAGTTGCTTGTTATGCATTCGTTTGTCGGCACTTTTTATGCGACTTGCTCTCCTGCTGACAACGTCGTTATCTATTCAAGTTTGTCAATTAAAAACATAATCCCCAATCAGAAGCCAATAATACCCCGTGACTGCTTTCGTCTTTCTTCTCTCCTCTTTGCTCCCTTTTGCCCTTCCCTTTTTCCCACTTGGCCCATTCCCCATTGATAATCTCGAACAACTTGCACACCATCAAAGTTTCAGCGAGTGAGTGAGTGGGTGAGTGGGTGGGTGTGGCAGTGGGCGGAGTACAGTGGGAAATATCGTACGATTACTTTTTATGATTTGATGCCTTCAAATATAGCAAAGATATCGTCTGTTTCTATTTTCCTATAGGCTTTAGTCGAGTTCCCGACTGTAGAATACTTGTTACTTATGTCAATATACATAAAAATTTTTATTGCATACTCTTAGGCACTTACATTGCTTAAAACTTAAATCAGCCATTACTAGAGTTCTGTTTGGCCGATCTTGTTGCTATTAAGTAGGATGATAGCTTATTATAATGGATAACGTTAATTACCCAAAAACATTTTATATTCCAAAAACTGTGCGTGTGGTGGCTTTTTGCCACATACATTTCTTAAGACTGTTTAAAAATCGTTTTAAAAACTAAAATAATCAGGGGTGCCACAGGAATCGCTTTCGCTTGAATTTGACATAAATTTCAAACAAATTTAAATCAAATTCAAGCGAAAGCGATTTCTGTGGCACCCCTTAATAATATTTTAAAGATGTTTTAGGATGATTAAATAGATTAGAAAAAGCCATATTCAAGTTTTAAAATTATGAATAACTAAATGCTAATCTAGCGTTTTTTTCCACTGTGCATTGGTGGGGAGGGGTTAAGGAGGGCACGACAGCAGAGACATTGTCATGGTAAAAGTAAATATTATTCTTTTTTTCAATCTCCATTTTTTTTGTGGACTGTCGCTCAATGATTTTCGTTACAATTTTGCTACGAACAGCGAACTGCCAATTGAAAGTGTATGTATGTGTGTCAGTGTGTATGTGTGTGTGGGTGCATGTGTCAATGTGTGTGTGTGTGTGTTTGCACTCTAGCTTCTGGTGCTGGCAGATAATTGCTGCGATTTCCATGACTTTGCCTTCGCTTTTGTCGTCGTCGTCTTTGATTTTTTGGCCAAACTGGCAGCGGAAAAACCAGAAAACCGGCAATTGAAGTGGGCGTGGCGGGGGCGGGTAGACTGTGGGTGTGACTTAGTGAAAATGGCAGAGTTTTGATTGAATTTCAGCTGGATTACAATAATACGAGATTGCTCTTGGCATTCAGCTTGTAAAGCGCTGAATTAGTGCGCTTTTGGGTATTGAAATCGCTTTAAGCAATTTGGCAACAATCAATTCAATTTGAGAGTGTTTAATGATGTGAAACAGTTAAGAGCCCGAACGACCATAAAAGGCTTAGAAATGAGCTTTCATTTTCAATTTAATACTTTCTTTTCTTTTTCGTTGACACTTTAGCAGATCATTTCCATAAGTGCCGGCTAAAACCCTTTGAGAATTATAAACAAAGACGTGTTCTGTATTTAACTGTCTTTGTATTTGCACTTAATACATGAATGCAGCATTATATATATGAAGTTATTAACATTTTTGGTGGAGTAAGTGTTTGCTTAAATTAAGGTTTAATTGACATTTACAATTGATTATAATGCTAAAAAGTTTTCAAATGCTTCATAGACTCATATAAAAATAAATGCAAATGAATGTCGCAAAAACCATTTAATTTATATATTAAAATATACTAATATTAATTTTTCTTTTAATTTCTATCCGCCTTGTTTTACGCATTTCTATACTTTATTTACATTTAAATGCATAGCATACTTTTTGGGTTGCATATCGGAAAAAAACAAACCTAAACAAAATAACATAAATTTGTCATATAATTTTTTAATCATTTGTAGTGTTTATAATTTTTATTTTTATTGAAAACTTATTAAAGCTATGTTTGTATTTTTATAAAATTTTAGTTGTAAAGTTGGATAACAATATATTAAAAAGAAACAACATTTAAGTAAATTCTGCTTTGCCTTATTCATAAATGTATATATATAAATCTGTAAATGCATTTCAGTTTCTCTTTTGCTAAATTATTACCATAAAATATTCTTATGTTTATATTTTTTAATCTATATAATTTTGCTTTGATTCTATGCAGAGCAGCGTTTACAATTTGCATGCCATCAATGCAATTTAATAGTAAACATTTTTCAATTACACTTTGGATCGCTGCAAAAAGGGATAAAAAAAGAATGAAAGGATAAAAGAGATTCCAGAGTGTGTGTGTGGAATATATTAATGTTTGATACTGTTGTTTGTTTTCAATTTGCGCTCAAGCAAATTTATTTAGTTGAGATTGGATAAACACACATAAAGCATGTGTGGAATGCATTTTGATTGGTCACGAATATAGTATGAATTATAATACATACTATTAGGTACGGAAATGAATGTTGACCACATATATCCTTTCACTTCTTGGTCAGTTTGTCAGTTTTCTGCCACAACTTCAACTTCAACTCCATTAAAGCCAACCGCACATTTGTAATGTTTCCTCATTTGGAATGTACACAAAGCTTTTACTATTGTGCACTGCTGTCCAAAACCGCACAGAGTAAAGAATGTAGAATGTTGAATGCTTTTTGCCGCGTCTGTGGCTGGGTTATGGTCCAAAGGACTCCAAAGAACTCATTACTCAGGCGTGTCCTTTGCACTTTGTCGGATTTGCAAGTTTGTGTTTTCTGTTCTCTGTTCTCTGTTTTTAGTTGCACATTAATAATTTGCTTTGTGTGATTGCAGTGGCCAAATTTGAGATGCCTTCAACTCTCGCACTAATTGCGTTCATCACTGGGATTTACACCTTTACACTCGCCAACAAAACTCTGACACAAATCAGCTGACTAAACAATTAAAATTTGAAACTTGAAATGTGAAAACAAAGCATAAAATAATCAGATTTGGCAGGGGGAAATGCGAAAAGCTTTTAACTATTGCATTTGCGTACATTAAATGCCATTAAAATTATTTTCATAGCACTGCAAAACACATTCAAAACTAAATATAAACTCAACAAAATGAGGCAGGAGTCGAGGGGAGATGGAGGGGAGCTGGAGGGGAGTGGAGATGAAGGAGACAGTCGGAAAGTGCTTAATAGTTGGCTGCTACATCAACAGTTATAATGGAGAAAATGTGGTAATAATAACAATAACTTGCTCTGTCAGATATTTTGATATGACTAAAATAGCAAAAATTAAGTATTCAAATAGTTTACAGCCTTAGTAAAAGGTTTACCGGTAGAGGATAAAATATGCAAAAAAGTTGAAAAATTCAAATAAACTGAAAAATTATTAGTAGAATTAATTTTGAGGTCAAGTGTTGAATAAAAATACATTGTTAATCTAAATTGGTTAAAGTTTAAACAGAGTTGTAAGAGCTCAAAATTTTTGCAAAAATCTGAAAAAAATTTTAATATTCTAAATCGTCATACATACTGTACATACATAGTTGAAATGCAGAAAAAGTTTAAAGAGTACAATTAGTTGATTAACAAAATCATTGCTCGTCAAAATCAGATAAGTTTTATCAGAGTTTTGAGAGTTAGAAGTTTTTTTGAAAAACCTGTAAAGTGGTTGGCATGAAAAATCTAAATGTAATCGAAAAAGTTTAAATTTTCAAAATCGTCAAAATTTAAATGCAGAATATATTTAGAGGTCAAATGACGACTAAAAAGACATTGTTCATAAAAATTCGGATAAGTTTTAACAGAGCTTTAACAGAGTTTTGAAAAGTCGAAGGTTAAAACAAGCGGGAAAGGCTTTAGTAAAGGTCCCGACTTTAGAATACCCGTTACTTATTTAAATAAATTTTAAATATTTTTAATTGCAAGCTTTTAGGCAATTACATTGCTCGAAACTTAAATCAGCCATTACCACCTTACTAATTGTTCGATCTGGTTGCGTTTAAGTTGGATGATAGCTTTAATTTATAGATAGAATATATGGCTGCCAAATTCAACTACAGGCGCATTCAGACCTTGCAGAACCGTGCAATGCGACAAATAACAAACTGCCCCTGGTATGTACGTGGCTCCACTCTTCACCGTGACCTCAAACTTCACACAGTGGAGGAGCAGATCGGAAGGCACACCAGCAGATATAGTGATCGACTGATAAGACACCAAAGTGTACTCGCCAGACGACTTCTCCCAGCCAGGCCTTTAAGACGTTTAAAAAGATTGGGCTTCGCCAAAACAATTGGCCAATTCCCTCAGGCGCCCTCATAATATCTGATATTCTTTGCAAGTCCTTTGCGTTACGCAAGAGGTTTGGTCCTTATTTTATTTATACTAAATCTGTGTTGGTTATGTTGCTAATTTGTATGCACGGATTCCACACTTACCAAATAAAAGAAATTTCGTTATTGTTAAAAAAAAAAAAAAAGCCATTACCACGTTTCTATCTGTTTGATCTTGTTACGATTTAGTAGGATGATAACTTTAATTAATAGATAACGCTAATTATTATAATATATTATAACATAATTATAATAATTTACGGAGGCGGAAATAGGCGTGGCAAAAATTTGAGACTTAATCTGCGTGCGGTTTATAGTAGTCAGTGTGCCAAAATTGGTTGCTTTAGCTCTTATAGTCTCTGAGATCTAGGACGGACAGACAAACGGACATGGCTGTATCGACTCGGCTGTTAATGCTGATCAAGAATATATATACTTTACAGGGCCGGAGATGCTTCCTTCTCCCTGTTACATACATTGCAACGAATACAATATCCCCTTTTACTTATTTTTTGAGTAAAAGGTATAAAAACTTGGAAATAATCGAAAATTTGTCGCAAACATTTTAATTTACTTTCATATGGAATCAAATGAATATTACATACTATAACATATGTTTACATCGGCATTTTAAAATGCATGTTTTATTTTTCTGCCCTTTTCACTATCGACAAATCTGTTGCTGATGCTTCCCCCTCACACAATATTAGTACACTCCTCTTTTTTAAGCCAATTTCAAACGGGGTGTTTTGGGTTGAGTGTTGGGTGTGAATAAAAAGAACGAAGATTTGTCGGACCAATAAATTTGTCTGCATGTCTAATTTGCGCATGTTGCACACACACAATTCATGCGGCATCAACATAAATTATTCTTATCTACTTCGTCATCGGGAGTGCAGTTTACCTTTCTCTGGTCTCTGGTCTCTGTCCTGTTTTTGGTCTGTTCGGTCAGCTGTGGTCAAAATGTAACCGCAAGTAGAAGAAGCAGAGAATTGGGCAGTGTTTTTAGGTAGGGGTAACATTTTGTGTTGCCTGTTTTGGCCAATGTACCCATTGTCGCAGCTACAGACACATTTATCTGAAACGGCGGACAGACTGGTCAGACAGCCCCTGTCTCCCCTGCCTCATGATGGTTACAACTGCTGTTGGGGCAACGCAAAGCGACCATAAATTAAATCAACACACACATTGAAAGGGGGTATTATTTTTGACTCCTCCTTCTCCACTTCAGCCCCTTTTTTTGGGGCAATTGCAGCTGCTGCATCCAGTGAATTGTCTTGTCTGTCCCTGTTTCTTTCTCATTCCAATTCCCTTCCCTGTTCCTTTCGACCTAACATGCAACCCACAAATGTCAGGCTGACTCTCTTCCTGAACTAAACTGATCTGAAAATTTCACCGACTTGCTGCCTTACAAATCCTCTTTTCTATTCTAAGCTGCCTTTGCCATTGTCTTTGCCATTCAATGCAGTTCAATTAAAGGATGCAGCCGAATACCTCAACCACTTGCATATTACATTCCATTGTCAGTTGGTCAGTTAAACCGAAAAGAGCCTCTTTTGCAATCACTAAGGCAACACTGGGTAACAAACTTTAAGTATACACATTAAAATGCATGCAATAAATATGAAAATTGATTTTAGGATATCAAAAATAAATAAAAAAAGTACTTAATTGAATAAATTTTGGTATCCTGGAAATGAAATAAACTTTTATTAATCATTTTGATTTTAGAAAATTTTAGGTCAAGCACCTGTGACTTTTGAACTATAGTAAATAAAGTGAAATATTAAAAAATTAATTAAATTTCCATATTTATTTAATAATCAAAATAAAACTCTTATTTTATTTATTATAAAAAATACTATGATTAATTGTAAATTCTAATTTTCATTTTAATATTTTTTTTTAAATTTTTTCTTTTGACAGAAAATAGAAAAAAATTATTTTTAAAAAATTTGGAAAATATATATTTTATTTTCTTATTACATTTTTTGTAATTTGTATCATTTCCACTTTGGTCATTTAGTTTTAAATAATTTTTTTTGCTTTTTTAAGCTTTTGACAGAAAATAAAAGAAAATTATTTTTTAAGAATTTGAAAAAAAAAATTATTAAGAAAATATTTTATTTTCTTATTACATTTTTTGTCATTTTTTATCATTTCCACCTTTGTCAGTTAGTTTTAAATAATTTTTAAGCTTTTTTAGTCACTTGTTAATTTTCACAATTATGTTTTTAGCTTATTTAATGAATTTCATTTATGTTAGCCAGAATAAAATCAGAAATTGTGCTGTGAAGTGTTAACTACAACTATAGCTATCAATTGCAGTAATTCTGCTAATTGCTGTTCAGCAAGGATTTGAGTATCCCTCAGCTCGGGCTTAGAAAGAGACATATAGAGGGATATTAAGAGTGTGAGTAAGAGAGAGAGAGAGAGAGAGGGAGGGAGGGAGGAAAAACAGACAATTCCCAAGCAATAAAACTAAAACTTTAACGCACTATGGCAACATGTCCATTATTAATATGTTTTTACTTAAGCATCCATTTGAATCTGTGTTTTTCCGCTTTCTCTCTGTTCTCCCCGCTCTTCTCAAATCTCAAGCCCAACTCTTTGAAAGGGGTGTAAAAACTTTGGCACTTTGCATGACCAACTCAAACGATTTGCTCGGTTAGCCGTAAAACCAACAACAAGCCCTAAAAGATACACAAATGCTTACAGAGTGACCTTAAACGACTCCCTTTCGAAAACAGCAACAGAAACAGGAAGAAAAGAAAAAGAAAAATAAGAAAGTAAAAAGGCTTTATAAAAACATGTCTAAAACCGGGCCTAAAGGTTATTGTTCGTTGTTATTGTTGTGTTTGTAAGCACACAAATTCCCCAACATAATCCATGTGCAAACTTTAAGGACACTTTACAAGGGTCCTCTACGCATTGAGATGGCCTATTTAAATATTTTATTTAACAACAAATCTTTCAGCAGCTGTTGGCAATGAACTAAGCATAAGATCAGTTTTTGTTTTCAATTTGCAGCACAAAAATATTTCTGTGGCAAGTCAATGCAAAAGCAAGGCAATTTTTTAGTAGATTCATAATTTATATAAGATATCAAAGAAGCAGAGAGTCTACTCAGAATACCCTGTAGAGCAACTAGAAAGAAATGGAAGTGTATATATTTTCAAAATTTTGGTGTAGTTGTGACAATGTTTTTAATTTTATTGAAGAAAAAATTAATAAAAGTCAAAATCAAAAATATTTTATCAGAAATCAAGCAGAAACTAAAATTAAGAAAAATGTTATTTCGAAATTTATAAAATGATTAAAATAATATTGGAAAGATAAAAATTAGGAAATGTCGAGATCAAAAACATATTTGATAATTTCTTGCACTCAAAATATTTTGTAATATTTTAGCATTGTAATTTTGGATGTTTTACCAACCGTATTTTGGTATCTTTCATTTAAATTATGGTTTTCATTTCTACAAATTTTACAAGAGTATTCCGAATTAATATAAGCTACCCTTCTCTAATATTTTCTCTCCTCTAGGGTATTTTTAATATTTCATAATTTATTCGCAAGGATGTTTTCAACGCTCTGGCAAAAGAAACACATCCTGTTTTGTCCTCACACTTGCCGATGAATTGTTTTCTTGCTAGGTAAATGAAAAACAACGACAATCGTATTAACAGGATAATGGAAAGTCCTCTCACTTTACAGCTTAGTCATAATAATTGTAGGACGAGCATTTCAATAAAGTCAGCAATTTTCATTGAAGCACTTAAAATAAATACCAAAAAATTGTATGAAGGTCTTAAAATTGGTACTAAAAACTACTAGACAAAAGACAAGCGTACATTTTTATTTGGATTTTTCGCATTGTTGCTGACAAAGCAAAAAGGATATATGAGTGTACACACACACACACACACACATACATGGGCAATTTGAGGACAATGAACAAATGCATTTTGTGTTGCCTTTTGTTGGCAAAACAAAACTCGTACAAATTCATAAGAATTTCAGATTTAATTCATATTAAATGGCAGGAAATGCAAGAAGCAATGTTTAAATAATTGCAGACTGTCCAATGTCCAGTGTCCAAAATGGGGAATGCTTCAATTACATGCCACACAATTGTGGTTGTTGCCACGTTGCGCATTTTAAAGCAGAAACTCACAGGAAGAGAGAGAGGGAGAGTGGGAGAGGGAGAGGTAGACAGACAGAGATGGATGGTGCATAGTTAGTTCACGATGATAAATTGTCACTTGAAGCGACTGCGAATTGAAAGCGCAAATATTAACATTCAAGACAAGCACACACACTTGTGGCATTCAACCCCCTGACTACCCCTCCCTCCATCCCCTCTATTCTACCCCCCTCCACACTTCTCAACAGGTCATGTCCACGCACACTCCATCAGCTGGCGATGAGTTGACAGACAGACAGACTGTCGACATGCGACAACAGACACCAAAGTCGAGTTGTTCAAACAATGACTCGAGTATCCTTAGACACACATATATACATCTATACATTGTACAACTATACATAAACATAGCTTTATCTTTAGCTAAACTTTAACTAAAGTCAACTTAACTAAAACCCAACTATTGTGTACTGTAAACAGGTGAAAACTTTAATTAAATTTAGTCTATGCTCAGTTGACATTAAGCTAGTCACAAATACATACTACCCCAGTATACCCAGCAATTATTGCAAATGAGACACAGAGGGTATTATATTTGAGGTGTCAGATTTTAAACTTTGAAGTGGGTTTGGTTCGCAGGATTCAACAATGAATCAATGAAACCGTGAACATTATTTAATTGAAAAAAATAAATAAATGATTTTACACAATCAGAAACTTTAAGATACATATTTTGTTACTTTAATAAAATTTAAAGGACATTAGCATTTGGGGTTTTCGAAAAATATTCTCAAGAGACCTTAAATCAAATAATTATTATTTGATTACTGGCAGTAAGTATTAGAATTATAATTTTTTACAATCTATTAAATTAAAAATAATTTTTTCTAATCGTTAATTGAAAATGTAGTTAATCAGGGGTGCCACAGAAATCACTTTCGCTTGATTTTCACTTCAATTTGTATAAAATTTAAGTTAAATTCAAGCTAAAGCTAAATTTCTGTGGCACCCCTGAATAACTGTACTTTCAGATTTATACAGTTTTTGTTGACTGATGATTTTGTTGTAAATAAGTAAATAATATTTAAATAAAATAAAACTTATAATCAGGGGTGCCACAGGAATCGCTTTCGCTTAAACTTGACATAAATTTCATACAAATTTAAGTCAAATTCAAGCGAAAGTGATTCCTGTGGCACCCCTGATTATAAATATTATTTTATTTTTAGCTTTTACTTTAACAAAATGTAGCTGCATATATATATTGTAATATCTATGATAAATTAACAATTTTGGAATATACAGTTGAGTTTTGATATCTCGAACTTCTATAACTCGAATTTCTCTCTAACTCGAGCTAAATGAGTGGCAGTAAAATTAATAAACTTAAGAATAATAACTCTATAAGTCGAATTTCTCCACAGCTCGAATCTTTTCTTTGGATAATGTTGATTCGAGTTAGAAAACATTTAATTAATATGCATTCGAAACAATGATGAGTTCAATTGAGTGTTTCTATCATTTCATAGCTTATTACAGGGTATTATCTTATCGTTTACTTTGAAAATCAGCACTCTCATTTGCGGTTAGGCTGATACACAAACTAAAATAAACAGCAAATCCCTATTAAGTTCGAGCAAGAAAGTCTTAATTATTAATAATGTCAACTACACACACACATACACACACACACTTTCGCACACACACACACACTTTCCACGCACAACACATAATTGTTTTGAAAGCCTCATTAAATGCCAGAACTTAAGCTCAAGTGTGAGTGTGTGTGAGTATGAGTGTATGGGTGTGTGTGTGTGCATGGGTGTGTGAGTGAATGAATCCTCTCGGAAATACACACACAGCATGGGGGATTATGATGATCGATTAACTTGGAATGGCCGAGATTGCCAACATTTTGGTTTTCGGCTCTTTAAAGCCACATAAAACGTTGGCAAATTTCGGCTTCTGTTTGGAATTATCCGTGGCAGGTTCTATAATTGCAGAGTTCCCTTTCTCTCTCACTCTCTCTCTCTCTCTATGACATACATATCCCCCCTTTTTGGCTTATAGTCAAGGCCAATCATTTGGGCGTTTCGTTGTCATTATGTCAATCTGTGCAATCCAAAAATCTTTGTCTTTGGCGTGTGAAACGTGTGTCGATGTCCTGCCCCATGTGGCATGTGGCAAGCAGCATATATCTGTCTCTGTGTCCATGTGTGTGCATGGAATGATAATGAGTGTGTCGTTATCTTTTCCATTTTGTGCCTCTCTCTGTCGTCTCTCGTCTGTTTTTGGTAGTTCATTTAGCTGTCGTTAAACACACGTTCAAACTTAATTAGTATTAGGGCGCATATGGCCCTAATACTAGTGGGCGTGGCAAGCAGCCTCTAGATTGCACAGTTTGTTAACTGGATTCTTAATTTGTGTCATCGAGTCAAACGCAAACTTTTGTTCTAAAAAAATTGTTCAAAAAAAAATTCCATTTGTCTCATAAAATTGATTTCAATTAAAAATTTAAAATCCAATTCAATTGAAGGATTCAATTAACGGTATTTACTTTCACACTCTGTCATTGTACAGTTATTTGAATAGTTTTAACATTTTAATTAATTTAATTTGAGTGTAAAGCATTCAGCAAAATTTATTGTCTAGAATTAAATTTCAACATTGGCGCAAATTAAATGATTATATTTTAAATGCGCATTATTTATTTTAATTGTTGAAGCGTATATTTTTTTTGGATTTTAAAGGTATTATAAAAAATTTATTGACTTTGTGATAATTTGTTAAAGATATATTTAAAGTATTTTTATTATAAAATTAATTTAAAAAAAATTATTAAATAATTGTTATTATGTTTATTAAAATTAAAATGAGTATATAATTATTTAATAGGCAATTTAGTAGAGTATTTAGCGTTCGTCAATATTAACAATGCTTTGCTTTGTTTACATATTAACTTTATGCTGAATGATTTACTTGCTTTTAATCACCAAATCGTAATTGCATAAAAAACTAGCATTTAAAATGCATAAAGCACTTAATTAATAATTGCACATGTTGAAATTGAGATGCATCCACAATCAATTGCTGTCGGCAGCTCTCTCTCCCTCTCTCTCCATCTCTGTCTTTATTATCTATCTCAGAGTCGCAAATCTATAGCATGCTTAGCAGAGTCATAAATAATACAAAAGCCTCAACCAGAAATCGAGTGAGGCAAAGAAAAGAAAGCAAAAGAATAGAGCAAAGAAGAGGCAACAACATCAACAACAACAACAACAAGCTGCTTTGTTGTGTGTTGAGTGTTGTTTGTGCTGCATGTTTGTACAAGTATCTCGTATCTGGCAGATACTTTAGCTGCAACTTGCCAGTGGCAACATAAAAACCGTTGCTGTTGCAGCCATTGAACTGGCATGCCACATTATCTATCCATGCAGCAGCATTATGAACTTTCGATACATACACTCAGAGATATTTTTGAGAGATGCATAAAATAAAACTACAATAAGATAAATATGAAACTATGATAATTAAAAACATAAAAATTTGAACACAAATAAAATAAATTAAATTAATTAAATATAATATTAAAATAATAATAATAATAGTAATAATTCATGCATCACAATAGATTATAGAAAATTAAAATTGTTAACGTAAATCAAAATTAATCTTACAACTGAAAACTAAAGCTTAAATAATTATAATTTGCTAATATTTCCATCTTTTTAATTATTATAAATTGTTTAATCTTAATATTATTTAAAAATCAATGATTATAAAAGTGACTAGTTAAATTAAAAGATGAACAGTAAAATTTATTTTTGATATTATTCATATTTAAGTATGATCTCTCATAATAAGTATGCTGTGAAAATATTTGTTCAAATAAAACGTTTTTCTGATTTATTTTCAAATTCTTAATAAATTTTAAAATTCATAAATTTATTATTTAAATTAAAAACATTAATTTTGAAATATTTTTAATTGAACAAAGCTAGAGAATATTATTAATTTAAATTGGTTGAAATTTTAAATTTAATATGAAATTTATATAATTAAGTATATTTGTATTCATTTATTTATTTCCTTTTTAATTAAATAACTTTATATTTTATAAAAATTAACTTTCGATACATAAACTCAGAGAAAGGATGGGCAGTAAAATTTAAGTAAAATATCTTTCATATTTAAGTTTGATCTCACAGTTAATTATTTAAATATGCTGTAAAAATATTTGTTAAAATTAACCGTTTTTCTATTTTATTTTTAAATTCTTAATCAATTCTTAAAGCCATAAATTTATCATTTAAATTTCATACATTCATTTTGAAATATTTTAAATTGAACGTTATATATTATTAATTTAATTAGTTGGAATAAATAAATAAATTATTTAAATCAGTTGGAAAATATAAATAACATATGTATATATAATCTATTAAAATTAACTCTGAATTATAAATTAACTATTTTTATATATTTACCATATTTTAATTTAAACTCTGTCTGATAATTGACTAATTTATTATTTTTTAAAAATTTTAATTTCTTATGTTTTTTAAAAATGTCACAGCATTTTTTCTGCGAGTGTACGCTGAGCATTATTTGTTTTAGTTCTTTCTCCGCTCGTTGTTGGCCAGTTATGAGCTTTTGAGGTTTTTATTTATTGCTTACTTTTTGGCTTACTAATGAGCAATGATGTGTAAGAAATGTGGCCAAGAGAGCGAGAGTTGATCTTAAGCTGCAACTTTAAGTCAGACTTTTTAAAGTAGTTTAAAGTAACCAAAAATAGTAGATACAATATATGTTGAATGTATATAGAACATATGTATGTATATATATGATAATAATTCAGGCCGACAAAACGTAAGCCGCCACAAATCGCGTGCATTAAATATTTACACTTTAATCCACTCAATGGCAGAGAGCAAAGCCGCCAAAGCCAGACGTTGCCGCATGCCGCATGCCGCATTCCGTGGCATCAACGAACCAAATGGTGTGGCAATAAAAAATAGCAAAATATCTTACAAATCAGACACAGCGACAGACGGACGGACAGACGGACGGACAGACAGAGACGCGCTGGCATTTTCACATTTTCCCAGCAGACAAAGAAAGACAGAAAAGCGGCCAGGATTCAAATACTCGAAGTGAATGTTAAAAACGTGCCTTCAGCTAAGTATATTCGCATTCGAAAAGGTGCAAAATCCCGTGGAACTCTGGGCCATGTTTTTGGCCTGAACTGGAGTTGGAGGGGGAATTGAAAGGGGAGTTGGGAGTGAACTGAAGTTGGTTGTCTGTCTGCAAAGGCTTAGGGGCATCATTGAGATACTTGCACTGAATCAGCACTTCATTGAAGCACAGCTCGAAATAATTACAACTGAGTGAAAGGGCGGGGAAACAGAGGCAGATAAAGGAGGGAGGAAGGGACGAACGAAAGGTGAAACAAGTGGGAATGCTAAAAGTGGAGTAGAGTGCTTGATAGTTAAATGCCCAGTAGTCACCTAAAATCACCTAAAATAAATGAAATAAAAACTAAAAATCAAATATGAGTACCAAAAAATAAATTTGAAAATAAAATAAAGGTTTTAAACAAGAAAACAATAAATGTACCGGTAAAAAATTAAATAAATTGAAAATTAATTAAGAATAAAGCAATAAATGAATCGGTAAAAAATTACGAAAAATTGAAAATGAATTAAGAAAAAAAAATTGCAAGTTTTTGCAATAAATTAACGACAAAAAATTAATGAAATATTAAAAGTTCCTATGGATGAAATAGATAAATAGTAAAATTTAAGATTCGTGGCAGTAATATTTGATATTAATAAATTCTTTTTTAATTAACCAAACAAACTGAAATTTTCAGCAAACGTCCCCAAAATATTTGAAATTCCTGGTGCAAAATACTAGAAATTTATTTATTTATTAATTAATTTATTTATTTATTAAAAGCAGTTGACCAACTAACGTAAAAATTTTATTTTAGGTTTATTAAAATATAAAAAATTAAAGTAAATATTTATAGTTATATTTAAATTTAAAATTAAACTGAAAAGAACAAAAATTAATTAAAAAATTAGGAATTAAAGATTTGGGCGTATTAAAAATAATTATTAAATGATCCAACATTCATTGCAAGGATTGGGAAAAAACCTATTAAAGCCCAATCGGAGCATTATAAGTAATAGTTAGTGATATGTATTGCAAGAACTTAATATAATTATTAAGGTTAGGGATTTCTAGAGAGGAATTGTTTCTATCACTGGATCCTTTTTATTCTGAGGCGTCGGGTAAACCTAATCTCCTTGCAAAACATTGGAATACTTTCCACAAATTTGGTTGTTCCAACTCTTACAGATTAGGTTATTCAAACGCACCGACAGACAAACTCACAAACTTATAAGCCTTGGCTACCTTTTGTTCATTGGCCTAAGGCAGCCCAAAATCAACAAGCGACGCCTTGCCCGAATTATTCAACTCCATACACAATATGAAAAGCTAAACAGCACGAAAATAGCGCTGAAAATAAAATATGAAGCATTAATATTCACACCCACATGAGAGGGAGAGAGAGAGCAAGAGAGGAGAGGGGGTTGGAGTGGTGGATGGGGGAAATGGGCACGAGGCATGCCACATCAGACAGGCACTGACCTTTTGGCCTGTTGGTCGCACTTCCTGACGCCTCAAATTATGCCATAAAATGTTGCCCAAGGGATGAATTCATTTACGGCCCACACAAACACACAAGGCCTGGCTAAAAGCAGCCCCAGAAACAAACAAGCACACACAAATACACACACAAAAACACACACAAACACACACACATACCAACACACACACACACACAATGCCATTAAATCACCAAAAACAATGAACTGGGCCCCGAAGCCAGGCATTATTCTCTGTTCTCCGTGTGTTTCTCCTTTGCTGCCGCTTCTGTTTTCTCCCCACAAAGTTTACCTGGTGAAATTAATTTCATTTGAATTAAGCACAGGCAATAATGCCAAAATTATTCACAGACACCAGCCAATACAATATCAACCCTATAAAATCTACCTTATCCCTTTTACCTTCAAATTGTTTGCCTCTGTTGCCTTATTATTAACTTGAGGCCAACAACGATTTCTGGCCGTTAATTGAATACATTAAATTCAGTTTAAGTTTTGACAATGCCTTTTGATTTTTATTATTGTTTGGACATTAATATTCATACTATTTCAAATGCATAATCAAAAATTCAAATTTCACGTTTTCTGCTGGCCACGCATTTTGGGCCAGCTGTTCAGGCATTTTGGCCAGCAACATTGGCCACCCCAAAATGACTGTCAGCTGCTCAGTGGCTTGAACAAAGCGCTGTCCTTGCATTTTAAATGCCACAAAATAGACAGAGAGACAGGTGGAGAGTCAGAGAGAGAGAGAGAGACAGTTTCACAGACCGCCCTGGGGATAAATAATATGATGTGATATATGTATTTACATCTCATCTTCCCCTTTAGGCTCATCACGCTCAACTGTGTCCAGTTAGTTGAACATAATCACAATAATCACAATAATATCGCCCGAATCGAATTGCAAATTGTATTGCAAACAGTTATCATGTTTTATGTTGTACCCACTTAATGCACTTGTCTGATTTGAAATGCTTTTTGGTTTTACAATAATTAACTGACATGGGTTTTATAGAATATTTGTATTTTTAATTGGCTTTTTGATGCTTACACAACTTATTAAGTTTTCTGATCGATAGACATTCAGTTTACTGTCTTAGAAGGTTTTTTTTAAAAAATTGCAGCCAGAGTGCTCAAAATTTTCCAAAAAACATTTCCATTTAATCAACCTTTATACAAATTATAAAAATGATACAAAACGTGTGTCAAAATTTTATGAAATAGCATTCCCTTAATGGCAGTCGAAACAATTGTATTTCCTTAAACTCATTTAAAAATTCTACACAACATATTCATTCAAATTTTGTACTTTAAGCTGACAGACCAAGACTTATATTTAGCTGTGTAAATTGAAAAATCTTTTCTTTTGATTAATGTATTAATTTTTAGCTGAAAATATATTTAATTTTCCATTTTTACTTTTAGGTTCTGTCAAGCTTGTTTAATCAACCCTTACAAAAAAATTATAATTATTATTCGAAACGTGTGTCAAAGATTTCTGAAATAGTCTTCGCTTGATGGCAGCTAAAACAATTTTCTGTGCTGTGACTTATATTAAAAATTCTACACAAAATATTTACTCAAATATTGTACTTTTAGTTAGCCGGCCCATACTTTAAATTATCTTCGTAAATAAGATTTGTCTTAAGAAAATTATACTTCTGATTAATTATTTAATATTTTTAAATTGAAAATAATTTTAATTTAGTTCATTCTTTTCTTCTTGGCTCCGGGAAAGCCTTTTCAAGCCATTCTGCACTTTTAAGAAAAGAATTTCTGCAGATTAAAATATAATTTATAGTCATATAATATAATTTTATAATCAGAGTATATTTTAGTTGCAGTTTAAACCAAGTTTCCAACTTCTAACTTAGCTAAGATGCTCAGCTCATTGGTTGTGTTAAATTAAATAAATATTTTTATAAAATTTCCATTAATTTCTAAAGCTTAAACAAAGCTGATCTGTTGCAAAAGCGCAACGATTTGGCAATTTGTGAGCACTTTGCTCTCGCTTTGCTTTTATGCTCTGTGATCCCTTTTCAGTTTTGTGCAGAAGAAGTAAGGAGTAAAAGTTTCAGGACACCCATTTGCCTTTGGTTGAGCGCATCTTTGTTATCTGTGCCGGCTATAAAAACGTTTCCACTTGAATATTTTCATATTATTAAAATCGTTGAACCTGTGAAGCTGTTGCTGCTGCCGTCGCATGCCCCACAGGTGTGGATGTGTGGATGTGTGTGTATTGTTCCGCTTACCTTAGCAATCTCACACACATATATATACATATATATATACCTTTAGTCGTTTACATGTGCAAGTTTTTCGCCTCAAGTTGATTGCATTTTTCAGAACGACGAGAATGTACTCGCATCCACTCGTATAAGAAAACAATCCGTTCACCGGCAGCTTTTCTTTTTTGCATGCTTCGCACGTTCGCTTTTGGTTGATTTCTTGCATTTCTCATAACCCCCACCCCCCCGCCATACACACACACACACCTGCTTGCAGTTGAGTCACATGCATCAAGTGCACACATGCATTTATAAACCTCGACATCGCGGGTCAATTTCATGCAACGGCAACGGGACTCGGGACTCTCGATTCAACTCGACCCCTGCAACCAACAAGCTGAACAACTACCTGGACAACGGCACGTATACGCGTTATTCTTCTCACTCACTCACTCACTCATTCACTCACTCACTCACTCACTCTCTTTCACTTTCCCACTCTTTCTCTGTCCCTTTTGTGTGAGCTGTTTGTCGTTCTGTTGGAGCAGCGCCTAACACTGAACAGTGGGCAATTTAGCCCATCCAGCGAAAGAATATTCAAATTTTCGAGGTCTTGAAACCAGCCAAGTATCTACAATCGAATATAAAAACAAAAAAAAATAACTAGAATTAATTAAAAAATACTTTTAAATGAAATTGCCAAAAATACTACAGATCTCTAAAATCCAAAAAATTACTTTTTATTAAAAAAAATTGAAAAAATATCATGTACAGTTGTATGTTGGAATATCAAAATGAAAAAAAATAATACAAATTAATTTTAAAACTAAATTGAGTGAACTTAAAAAAAAAAACATAGATACCAAAAATCAAAAAATGTACAGATGCATATTAAAAAAATTAAAAAGAAATTTTTGATTTATTTTCATTACAAAGATGGAAAATTAATGTTATAATTGTAAAGTGATATAAATATAATTTCATATTTTTTATCCAAAATTATAAAATAAAAATAAAAATTAAAGAATTAAAAATCAAAAATGTATTTGATACTGAATTTAAGTATTTTTTATTGTTATTTCTAATATAAAATATTTAATTGTAAGCAAAAAAATTAATAAAAATATAATACAACAAATTTTAGGGAATTAAATTAAAATTGAAGTAATGTTTCAGTTATTCTTTTGTTTTTATATATTTAAATTAAAGTCAAATAAATTTGTTACATACAAAAATTCGAGAAAAACATAAGTGATTTTCAGAATAGATTTGTCAAAAAAAAAGTAGTGAAGTTGTCTTTAAGTCAATCATTTTTGTGGAATAATAATGCAACAATGAAGTCGATTTTCTTAATCGACTTTTCCTAATCCACTTCCTTGTTGCATTATTATTCCACAAAAATGATCGACTTCACTACTTTTTTTTTCAGTTTTTTACTTTCTTTAGTTAGATCAGCCAAATTGCCCACAGTGCACAGTGGGTGGTTAGGTGGGCGTGGCTGGCTGCACGTAATTGATTGTTCAATCTGTTCCAGATCAAACGTTTGACACCGCTGTGCACTAAGAAATTGCTATGCGTTGCGTTATCTAAAAATGGCCAAGCCAAGCCCCCAACTCCTGCCCCAGCCCCTCCCCCTGCTCACGCTGCCCTTCTACAAGCTGCTCAAGTTTGAGTTTAAATGAACTGTGAGCTGTTTTTTGGGCACTCAGCTGATTGAACCCAACATTGAATAGCATTGATACAAATGTACAAAATTTTGCAAATTAAACGCACGAATTGGCTTTAAGCAATTGTTGTTGTTGTTGTTGTTGGCTTAAAGTGTCTCAATCACGTCAATTGAATTTGTTGTGGTCTAATGAAGTTCTATGTTAGACTGGCTAATTTGTATGCAGGCACTGTGATTTTCTGTCTCTCTGCGATTTTGTCTATAACAATAAATGACAAAATGCTGATTGCCAAGATTCGATATTTAAAAGTCATTCGGTCAATGCAGCTGTCGCTGATTGCTTTCCAAAATGGCCAACAAATCACAAGTTTTATGCCAACATTTTGTTGTGCTTTGTTGTTGTTGCAGCTTCGAGGCAGCTGCCAAATGTGCAGCGCATAAAAGTCAACTTCAAATGTGTTGCTTTTGGCCAAATCACTAGCTGTTCAACTGCTCAACTGCTCAACTGGCAAATGGCAAATGGCCAGCATCTGAGAAATCTCTTTTGCATGTCATTTCCAAAATCAAATGACAATCGTTTGCCGTTCTCGTCGATTGCCTCATAACTCACTTCGAATGGCTCAAGTGGCGTATACTTAATGTTGATTATACTGTTATTAAAATCAAGTTAAGCTTGACAGTTTGCAATAAAAGTTGAAATTATTATTTGAGTGTTGCTATTTAAATCTATTTTCAATTTGTGCAGATATTTTTGTCTCTTAAATATATTTAGAAATCTTTATTATCTAAATGATCTAATTGAATTAAATTATTTTTTTTTTATATGCCCAATACTTACAGACATACCTGTTAAATTTCGATTACAATTATTGATCAATTAGATTATTTTTGGAAATAATCGTAGTGACTATATAATTCACTGTTGAAAAATGTGTGATTATGTAATGATTACGATTACAAAAAATCAGAAATAATCTAAAATTTTTACAATTATTCAACAATAATCACAAAAAATCAAAAATAATCTTTCTGATTATTTCGGATTATTTCTGATTTTTTCTGATTATTTTAGCTACTTTGATTGTAAAAATTTAAAATAATTAGATTTTTACTAAATAGTCATAAATAACCAGGAACATTCAAAAATAATCAAAAATAAATCAGAAAAAAATCAAAAATAATCAGAAAAAAATCAAAAATAATCAGAATACTCAAAAAGATTATTTTTGATTTATTCTGATTATTTTTTAAAAATTGCAATAATTTTAAATTTTTTGGGCAAAACCGAAAGTAATCGTAATTTAATCATTAGTTCGACTTTTAAACAAAAATATTCTAATTACTAACGACTATGATTACTAATCAATATTTAACAGGTATGCTAATAAGTATTCTATTAACGTTAAAATATATTAAGTATACGCACTGTGCTATGCTCATTTACCAACTTATTGCTCGGCATATTTTCTTTAGTATATGTACATAAATAAAATCTATTATGAATTTTAAGCTGTGGTCTCAGCTGCACAATCATCCCTATCGCATTCTTATCAACATGAATGAACTTGGATTTTAAGTAGAGTCTCAGTCTGAGTCGGAGTCTGTGAACTGCATATTGTCTCGTGGTTGTTAAAGAGCTTTATTTACTTACAGTGGACTGCAGGTCAGAGAAGAGTAGCTAATCCAAAATCGATATGGCATACTGCTGATGCGCTAAATCCTTTGCCTGCTGTTGAGCCTTGTCTACACTTTGGACACACACACAGTCAGTTAGTTGATGACAGTTTCTAAGGGAAGGAGAACTTAAGCCTTTCGAATGACTGCTTGAAACGTTGAAACATATTCCAAGTTCAAAACAAACAAAAACTTGAGCACAAGACTTTAGTTTTCTGTTCAACTGGGCATTGATTCAATTACAACTCATAATTCATGAGTGGCCTCTGAGTGTGTGTGTATTCACTGACTCACACACTCACACACTCACTCACACACAATCGCAATGCATATTCATGTGTGCTTTTCACTTTTTTCCTGCTTGTTACTCTGATTGTCCATTGGGCATTCATTTGAAATCTTTTTACTTCCATTTTGTGCTCTGTGTTTTGGTTTCTTTTCGTTGTTGTTTTGTTGTTGTTATTGTTGTTGTTGTTGTGCTCCCATGTCAAAAATGTGGACAGTTTGTCACTTTAATTGAATTTCCATGCCAAGGCTACATAAAGCGAATGCACAACAATAAAAAGCAAATGGCAACTGGTAGAAAATTTAAGCATGCTCGACTGTTAAAGAACCTGTACTTAGGCTGTATGAAGAGTGAATTGAAAATTTATGAATAGTAAAATACATATACACTAGCCAGAAAATCTATGCGTACACACTATTCTTTACTTAAACAGCTATTGTAAGTCAAGTCATCATAGTAAAAAAAATATATTTGGAAAGGTAGATTAAATTCTGTTTGAATAATGCAAAAACTTTCTTAGCCCATAAAAAACTCATTGAAAAATTCGAATTTTTCTGAACGTCTACTTTTTCAACTTTTATTCTCGATTTTTTCAAAAAAATATTTTGATGAAAAAAAATTCTTGAAACAATTCTAAGAGTAATCGCAAAAAAAAAATTTCAAAAATATTTTTGCTTTATTTATTATAATTTTTTTGAAAGTCCTAAAAATTACAATCGCTTAAATTTGTATGAAATTTAAGTGAAATTCAAGCGAAAGCGCTTTCTGTGGCACCCCCGTATATTCTAGTTTTTCACACAAAAAGTGGGTTTTTAACAATTTTAAAAAAATCATAAAAATACTAGCAAAAATATTTTTGACTTTTTTTTTTTTCCAAATATATTTTTTTTACTATAATGACAATAGCTGTTAAACTAAAAAAAGTGTGTACGCATAGTCTTTCTGGCGAGTGTATGTTTCAGTCGAAGAAACTGGACTTATAAATGAACATTAATATTACATTCAAATCTCGATTTTTTAGACGTCAATTTATAATTTTCCGACAAAAATCTGAATATCTAAATTGTATTTCAGTGTGTCTATATAATTTTTTAAAGTTCGCCTTATACACATTTAACTTTTGACAAACTTAATAGACTCTTTTTTACCTTTAAAGAACAGGGTCTAAACAGTGCAATACATGTGGGAAAATTTCCCCTCTATTGAAAAGGCGATCAAACATTTTGCATAAATTTTGCGTAGAACTGTTTAAATCTGCAGCAGAAGTATGACCAGCTGGTTTGCCAGGGACCAAGAATTGCGCTGGCAAATGCAAAACATGCCCCACATTCCACAGTTTTCGAGTGCGAGTTCGACATTTGCCACCAGCTGTGGCAGCTGCAACATTCGCCTGACACATTGCCACACATGCGAATAGAACCAGCGGCAAATTCACGCTTCTAAGACAATGTTCTCTTGTGTGTAGAAGTGTGTGTGTGTTGACGATTTCCGGCACTGAATGTTTTCCTCCTCTGCCACCTGCGTCTCTCACCTGAGAGAACTGAGAGAGCTGAGAGGCTGAGCTCTCAACACAACACGCCTTGTGTCACCTCAAAAGCCACCGATGCGCAATTCGCGTCGCGTTGCCAATGCTCTTGTAAGGCACAAGATTTCCCCACTTCCCTCTCTTTCCCTCTTTGCCCCTTTCTCCTTTCTTCTGTTGCCTCGACAAGCTTGAAAAGCGCGTGAGCTATTTATATGCGTGTTATGTTTGTGGCATGTTTTGAGAGCTATGTGAAGCATCTAACGCCATCTAAGTGGCTGCTCCTCCAACTGTGGCTACACTGAACAAAAATACGAGCTAAACACATATTTATTTAGGTATGTATAATATATTATTGAAGCTCAAAAATTAATTGTGAAAACCAATTTATTATTTATTAAATTCAATTTAACATAAAAATTAACAAATTAAAGTTAAAGAGAGAAAATAAAATATACTTAAATGTAAATGAAAAGAAAAGTCAAACAATTAATATTTTATTTTATTTATTTATTTAATGTCAGCTCAGTAGAGTTGACCAATATTAATATAAGAATGTAAATAAAAGTTAAGTAATATAAAAAATTAAATAATATTAAATTAATTAAAATTAAACTTAGCTGAAATTATAAAAAATTAAAAATCTGAGGGTTCAGAAATTTTTTAAAAATTTTTAAAAATTATCCCACATTTATTGCAAGAATCGGGGAAAGCCCAGAAAAACTCAATCAGATAATTTAATTTATTTTCTTTAATTTTTAAATTTTCGAAGCATTTGAAGATGCATTTTTTTTAATATTATTATTTTTCTCACATAAGCTAAAAATTTTAAGTAATATAAGAAATTAATTAATATTAAATTAATTAAAATTAAATTTGACTAAAATGACCAAAAAATTAAAAATCTAGGGGTATACAAAAATTTTTAAATTATTAAAATTATCCAACATTTATTGCAAGAATCGGGGAAAACCCAGAAAAATTCAATCAGATCAATTATTTAATTTAATTTTTATTTTTCGAAGCATTTGAAGTTGACTTTTCTTTACATTATTATTTTTCTCACATTAACTAAAAATTATGTTCTTGTTTTTCAGTGTATTACCATAACAACCCCCTTTGTCTGCCTCCTCTCTGATTGAATAGACTCGTACGCAAGTATTTACATCCCTTAGACTGACTATTCAGAATACATCTAATTAATCAGCCAACTCTTTGCGGAGCTTTTAACTATTTCAATTTAATTAAATCACCTGCAATCGGAATCGCTTTTTTCCAATTGCTTTGCAAATGTTAATTGAATTTCAACTTTAGCTGCATTTGATGAAATCTTTTGAATACTGTAAGGATGCTTTAAGGTTTAGTTTTAGTCTATGACTAAGGGTTTGGAAACAAATTATAAAAAAATATAAACAATTTCCAAATCTAGCAAAAGCTTATATTTAACCAAGTTAGTAAAAAGAGTACAAAATATATATTTAATTTTAAGGAAGACAATAGATTTCTCTCAATCTTTAAGTGAGCCATATAGATATTTTTCTGTACAATTTCAATTTAATTTTCCCAATGGCAAAAACATTGAGTTGAAACCATTAACACAGTGATACCTCGCAAGAAAGTCACTTAAGTTTTCATTGGTCAAAAGTCTAGTAAAACTTTTTACTATGGCTAAAATACAAATATATTTGAGCATGAGCGTCCTTTAAGGATTTCCCAAGTGAATGACTTCGATGAGCACGAGATATTGATGATTTCTCGCCGGACAAGTTTTATTGACAAGGGAATGGCAAATGCTTTTGAGCAGGAAATAAAAAACGGACATTGACAATTGACAATGGTTTTATTTTGCAGTTCATCGGATGCTTCGAAAACGATTCACGAGTTGACAACAAAGTTGTTAGGGAGAAAAGTGTGAAGGTGATAATAAAAGTGAGTTTTATTTGAAGCACTGAGAATGGCTTAATTCATATTAATTCTTATTATGAATGTGTGGACATAAATTCAAGGGTTCACTTAAGCTCACACTTGTCTTAAGAGAAATTGTGGGCTTAGCTGGTGGAAATAAAAGCGGAAAAGCGGAAAAACTCATTATGCTGCAGTCCGAGTTAAGCGCCTTGATGTGCCACAAATTGCCGGTTAACACCTTGTAAAATATGAGCTTGGATGTGAATGTGAATGTGCAGAAAAGTTAAGTTAAACCAAGTCAGCAGGTCATAAAAGCTGTCTGCAAACTTGGCACAAAGTGCATTGCACAAAGGACACATAGACAGAAAGACGGACTGACCGTTGGAGAGACAGAACTCATAAACACTTTATGAGAGACCGACCCAATGGGGTTTAAACTCGCTTCTCTCGCCCACTTGGGAAATCAAAAGGATGTGGCATCAATCAGACGTGCCCCAAAAACAGACCAGCAACATTGTGACAATGAAATCAAACTGTCTCACTCTTTAACTAGCACTCTCTCTTTCACTCGGTGTAACAGTCTAAACAGTGCTGACGGCACAGCTTTTTTTAGCGTCAAATCTAGCTTTTTTAAGAGATCCAATTTTGGAAAGCTTAAAAACAGAGGTCAATATGAATTATGGCTTTTTTTTTAAATGTGCTCTGCCTTTTATTTGTTTTCTATAGCTTAAGGGGGTATTGCTGCTTGGCAACACTTTTTTTTCGATTTTTTTTTTTTCATATTTTTATAGCTTAGATATTTGAGAATATCGTCCTAAAATGGTTTTTTAAAATTCGAAATACTTTAGAAGGTATGGCGTTTTTTGTCCAGCAATGTTAATGTTAATGTTACCCCTTAACAAATGTAATTTGAAAATTTTAGCTAATGCCAGAGATTAATTTTACCCGATTTAATACTATAATTGACCTTCAGAAACTTACTTAAAATGTCAACAAAATGTTAAAGTAAATGGCATATTTTTTACAACAAATAATTTAATGTTTTTTTATTAATCAATTTTTAATAAATTAATTTGTTTGGTTCATTAAATCTCTCAAGTTTTTTAAGTAGGAACTGGAAAAATAACAATTTTTTTTTGCATAGTTAGAGATAGAGATCTTTAGAAAATTTACTTTACTCAAAGGTTTTTTTTTGACATTTAGCTATTTTTTATTTAAAATTTCAACAGAATGTAAAACCAAACAGCATATGTATTTTTTGATTTAATTTTTAATTTAATAATTTAATTAAATCTTTAAATCGCTCAATTTCTTTTTACATTTCAGAGAAATGTAAGAAGGAATAGATATTGAGAAAATTGTCTGTATTATTTTGTCTTTATTTCTTTATTGGGATTCCCAGCACTACAAGTATAAACTTATTATTTAATGTGCTAGTCGCAATTTATTTAAAGTTTTAATTTTTTTTTATTATATTATTTTTTCCATTTTTCCACTAAAAAAAGCTCTTTTTGCTTGCACAACACTGACTACAAAATGCGGGGCAGCAAAAGGAAAACCCGGCAAAACCGAAACGAAGCGTTAAGTTGGCCAACGGCTGAAACCACACCAGAAACCTCAATCCAAAACAGTTGTTTGATTTGGGCCCGAATCGAATCTCTCACTCGCCTCACGCACGATTGGAGTTTGGGCCATGGCCATGGTCCAAAGGCTGCGCCGCCTTGTCTTCATTGTCGGCCCAATTTGTGGACCATCATCAAGTGCGAAATTTCCAATTTCCGAAATGTTCAATGGGCCAACAAACGGGCAAATGGGCAAACGGCCCGCAGCAACATCAACTCGAATCGACCACAAGAACAACCAGCAACAACTGTCATGGATATTTCCCAGATCCAGATATTTGTGCAAATTTGTTCGACTGCTCAACAACTACTTTTATCGCAACAACAACAACAACAATGATATCAACACCAACAACAACACTAACAACTACTTGTATGCATTGGCTTCTCTCATTGCTTCTCTCATTGAACTGTCTTGAAGTTTTGCCTCCTCTCATTGCTTCGATTCGTTTTGAGTATTTACATTTAGCGAGGCATTTTATTATTTGCCCGATGCTGCAATTTGTTACTCCAATTTGTAGTTTGGACAGGTGGAAAGATTCGACAGGTGCACAATGTTTGTCAATGGCCGCAGGATAGAAATCTGTAGATATAAGTATTGTACTATTTACAACAAAGAGGGTAGCTACTAAAGTTGAGAAACAGACGGACAGCCAACAATTTCTTATGTGACTAAAATTGAGATTTTAATATTTAATTTCCAGAAAATTCAAAATATAAGCAAAAAAAATTCAAAATGAACAAAGCTATCGTTGATATTGCTAAAGAAAGACAAAAATGGATTTTTTTTTTATTAATTTATTTAATGTTGACTAAGAGCAGTTGACCAATTAACGTAACAATTAAAGCATAAGTTAATTAATATAAGAAATGAAGTAAATATATATTTAATTATAGCTAAATTTAAATTTAAACTGACAAGATAACATGTAAATTAATAAATTCAGAATTTAATTTGAATCAATTATAATTTAAATAATTTTTAGCTGTGGTGATAAATTAAATTTAATTCGAATTTGCCCAAACTAAACTGATTTTCTTGAGAAATATCATTTTTATCTTAATTCTTTCTGCATTCAACTTTAATTAATTTCGTTCAAATAATTTATTGCCTTAAGTATGGGTTTTTTTTTTTCAAAATTCAAATTGTTTTTGGAAAATTTAAAATTTTTTACATCTCAGATTTGAACTTCTTATGTTGTATTTTTTAAAATACTCATATTACAATAATACTAACTTACAAATATAAATTTGAATACTTTTGTAACAGCCCTCGCTAGTGTAGATGTAGCTGTAAATACCGGTTGAACTCGATGTATTTTAATTATTTGCTTAGTTTTTTTTTGAAGCTGCTAATTGTTTTGGCCTTTGGCTTTCGTTTCTTGCACAAAAGTCAATGTGCTTTGGGCCAATTGTGCGATTATTCGGTCAAATGAAACAATTTGGCATGACTTGAAATGGATGCTAACTTTAAACTTGAACTTTTGACCTTTGTCTAAACTAAAGGAATTTCAGGAACTTAATTTATGAGGAAAGAAACAGAAATGAACAAATAAAGATTAGTGTGGAATTTCTCATAAAATATCTTGACTGAATGCGCCATCTAATTGGATTTTAATGATGTGAATGATATTTAAAAAATGCCCCGAAATTTCATTTCTATCATTGCGCGTATCTGTGTCAAATTCAATCAAATTCAATGCTTCCTTTGATATTACGAGTCACTTTGTGTGTTGATCTGCTCGCAATTGACAGTTACTCCCTCTAGTTTTCCACCAACCGACCGACCGACAAATAAATCAACAGCGTCTACCTTTGGCTATTTTTCCCCAATTTCCCATTTGCCATTTCGAGCATTTCCTGAAACCAGCTGAAGCTGCTGCAATAAACTTTTACGCATTCATTATGGCCAACCCCGGAAAATGGCATTTTCTTTGTGCCTTGTCGCGTTTTTCCTGTATTTCCTTTCCAGGAGGGGGGGAAAAGCATTAAATGCCCGTCGCGGTCGCGTCACGTAAATCGCTCTTTTGCCTTGTCGTTCTTCCTCTGGTTAGCGGTTTTTTTTATTTTTGCCACTTGCGTTGAGGGTTTTCCTTTGGCTGCTTTCAATTCTTTTTACACTTTTTTTCGGGTGTAGGAAATGTCAATAAAAATAAATGCGAATGCTGTGGATGCAGCGCACTTTTTTTTATTTTTAACATTATACAAAGTGAAGCATTACTGTAAACTTGACTGTGTTGTTGTTGCTGTTGTTGCTGTGTAGAGATTCTCTTTGACGTTGAGTGATCCTGTGTGTGGTCATCAAGTGTTGATAATTGTCATTACGTCAAAGTTTGCCATTTTATTTATCTCGCAGTTAATTAAAGGAAATTAACAGGAAACCATTTGAAACTCTTAAATTTGCAAAAAAAGATTCTGTCCAAATTTAGCAGCACATTGTTGAACTCGAACTCGAACTCGATATTCCTTTTTTTATTATTTTTCGGGCTCATCAAACATAAACCCACAATTTTGGCGATAACCATAAAATGGGGAGTTTCCTTGTTGTTTCCCCCTTTTCCCCTTTTCGTTACCTATTTCAAATTTCATTCCCTGCTGCGTTTCACATTTTATTGTTGTTTGATTTTAGCATAAAGAACGGATTTGCCAAACAAACGGCATCCATTTGGTTTTCGGGTATTAGTGGGATTTTCTTACTTCTCTTGCTTTCCCTCTCTTGCTCTTTCTCTCTCTTTTTCTCTACTTTTGCTGCTTCCTTGCTTCAATTGTTGTTGCCGTGTCCTACTGGCGCTTATCGGTTTCTCACTTCGTTTTATTCCCATTTTATTTGTATAAGCTTTGGGAGGGTATTATAATTTTGTCACAAAGTGTGTAACATTTTAAGGAAGGCATGGAAGACATAATTAAGTACATTCATGTAATTCATATATTTCAATTAAACTCACAAAAAAAATAGTGAGTTTAGTCTAAAACTTCTTGCAGAAATTTGACTAAAATTAAGCTTATAGTATATAAAATATAAATGCCAGAAATATATAAATACAAAGTCAAATTCCTCATGCCATAATTTATTTATAGAAGAAAAATTAAATAATTCTACAATATTATTTAGTTTTCATTTCAAAATTCAGCCAAAAATTAAATACTTAACTTATAAGGGCATCAAATCTTCGGCTTGCCAAACATAAACTTTCACTGTTGTTTTTCTCTTTATCTGTATTCGATTTGCATGTATTTTGTGCACAAAAAAAGGCAAAATTCTTGCACTTTGTATATGGCATGTGTTTATTGCTGGGGCGTTGCTGGCAACAGAAAGTTGCAAGATTACGCATACGCAATGTGTGCTTGGGACTCGTATACAACACAGCACTTTGTATTACGTTGTGTATTATGTTTGATCTGACAAATTATGCAAATGAAATGCACAGATGTTTCGGCGTATTTGTTTCGACTGCTGCCTCAGATTCCTTTTGTCCATTGTCCTTTTCTTTTTTGGGGGGCTTCATTAAATGCCTAGTCCTGACTCTATCTGTGTTTTCATGACTTAATTTGCGTTGCGTGTCGTTCGTTCGTTCGTTTGTTGTGCCATAAACAGCTTCACACAATAAAAGTTGTTGACATTTTCCTTTTGATTGACTTTTAGCAGGGGGGAGGAACATGAATGTGAGAGTGAGAGTGAAAGTTAAACAAACACTTCATTAGCACTCGTAGTCGCATTTGTTTATAACTTAATCTAGTCCAAATGTCAACACGAATCGCGCCCCTGAAATTTGTATGAGCTCACGACACGCACACGATTCTCAGTTCACAGCTCACAACTCACAGCCCACGGCAAACTCTGCGTGTCTCCGCCAGACGCATCAAAGCAGGCAACACAGATTTGGCCAAAAATAGCTCAAGTTTCTCATGACAGCATATGAATGCGTGCTAGTTCCTAGCTTAAAAGAATGTTTGTTTAATAAATTAATGAAGGTATGAAGGAAAATTGTTATATCGCATTTGCATTTGGAAGTTTAAATATTTGCAGTAATCAAAAATAATGTAAAAATTATTTTTTGATGCTTAAAAAACTTCAAAGGAAGTTTGTATTGAATTTATGAAATTATTTTAAGCAAAAGAAGGAGAAACAATTTAAAATATTGTAATTATTCGCATTCTTTTCTCGCAAGTGCGCAAAAAAGATTATATTTGTAGATATAGTTTGTGCGCAAACTTTATTCGCAAGTATCAAAAATTATGGGAAATTTACAGCGCAGCATTTAAAAGTAGTTAATAATACTATTAAAATTTTTTTTAAGATTTAATTTGTTGATTTTTCAGTCTATATAGTAAGAAGGTAATTGTAATTTGCTTAAGCAGATATAATTGAATTTTCTAAAGCGCTTAAAAGTAGGCAACAGAAATTTTGTTAAGCTCTTGTTGCTGCTTCAACGCATGCTCTCCAACTGTCTATTTAAAAGTAAGTAGTTTTAGTTTGTGTCGCATTCGCTGCTTAGTCAGTCATATCTCCCAACTTTCTCTCTCTCTCTCTCTCTAGAGATCTGCTCCCCCCTCGTATATATTGCACGTTACGCTGGCGCCCAAGTTTATTGCAGGTACGTGCTGTGAATTATTGTCAACGTTGCCAAGATTAACAAATGTTCGCGCCTGACGTTTGACTGCCAGTCAGACTGTCCCCCCCCCTGATGATATACCTTCCCCCCTGTCTGTCTTGGCTGTCGCCTGCAAGTGGCTGCGTTGCCTTGCGAGCCAAATTGATGAGCGTGTAAACATGTGTCTGTGCATTGCGCTTTTATTTATGGATTTCCATAACAATTCAGCATTACACACATATGTGACGGCAGCTTTTGATTGAAGAGCGTCTAGTGAAAGCGAGCTTGGCGTGTAATAAAAAGTAGAACGCACACATACATACAAAACAAATGTTTGATTAAAGGTTTTGTTAAGACATTTTTCGTTCGTTTTTGCTGCAAGCGAAGTGGAAATTAGACACAGAGCAAGCGAAAATAAACAAAGACTATGGAGTGTGTATTGAGCTCATATTTAGCTCAGCTGGAACTGTTTTAAAGCAGAGTTATGAAAACAAAAGATAATCTTTAAGGCTGAGCAATAGATTATGAAAAAGCATAGAACGAGCACGGGAATAATCTATCAAGAGAACTCTCAAAAGGATTCGCTATTTTCAAACTCAGCCTCAGTTGCCAGCAGTTGAAATTATTTATTTAAATTTTAAGCTGCCTCTCATTGCTCATACGCCACGTTGACCCGAAAATAGCGCGTTTTACTTCTGTTGCTCATTTTTTTGGCACAGTATTCAAAGGGAATAAAGATTTATAAGTTTGTGACAGTGTGAACTTTTTGACGGCTAATGAATAAATAGAGAAATTGGAGTCATAAGCAACTTAATGCTGAATTAACGATTAAGAAACGAGTTCATCAAACATATTTATGAACATTTGTATATTTTCTTAATTCATATATTGTATATTTTTTTGTTACAAATATTCAAAATGATTTAAAAAATTTATATTTAGCAGTAATCTTTGGTTGGAAGCTCGAATCTTAGTGATGTTTTTTTTTTTGTATATATTTTTTTAAATATTTTTTTAATATATTTTTTTCATAATTTTTCAATTTTATTTACGGTCTAGCGGGCACCTAACAGTCGATCACGTCGACTCTAGAAATCTTATTTCTGCTTGCCTACCTTTTTTTTTTGTTATACAGTTTTTGATTGTTTTTGGCAACCTTTGTTATACTTTTGGCTGTGGCTGCTGTTGGCAAGTTGTTGCTGTTGCTGTTGTTGCTGTTGGTGTTGTTGTTGCTGCTGCTGCTGTTGAAGCCGGGATTAACATGCCGGGTCGTTGTCAACACGGCAAATGGTTCAGGTGTCAAAAAATTGTGGGGTGAAAGTTTGCGGCTTCTTTTACGGACACGCTTATTTTTGTGTGCGTTTCATGTGCAGGTTATTCATGTTATTCTTTAGCTATTGTTAGCTCAGTGTTGTTGTTGTTGTTGTTGGTGGTTGAGTGCAGCAGTCAGGCAGCAGCAGCAGCGTCGTCGTCGTCGTCGTCGAGCGAAAGTTTTGTGCACATTTTTGCCACAGCGTTGAAATATGCTGCAAAGTTGCAACGACGTCACGACAGCTTGCCTTAATAATGGCAAGGCGGCAGGGGGGCGGGTGGCAGGTGGGCGTGGCAGAACGAAAACTATTACATAACACGCATTATACAAAGGAGCAAGACGGAAGCTTTAGGTGAGCAGCTCCCTTCTTTCCTTCTCCCTTTCTTTGACTGTTGCCCCCCTGTTGCTCTCTTTGACCCCCTCCGAGAAATGCATAAAAAGCGCATTTTATTATTTCACTCGAAAGTTGTTTACGACGCCTTTTCCATGCTGCCTCTTATACATATATATATATTCTTGCATTCTTTCATACTTTATTTCATTTTACTTTACTTTTTTTTCATATCTGGCGGCGCTTTTGACTCTCTCTTGGCTGCAGTTGCCCCGCTGCGCGCATTCATTATATTGTAATATGTTTTTAACATTATTTTTATTATAAATCAACAAAATGCACTCAGCGCGACTTTTAGTTGACGTGGCAACTTTTGCCGAGCAGCCAGCGAGAAGCAAAGGAGCTAAGAGATTGCACTGCGATTTCTTTTTATGGCATTTAAGTTATGACTTAAGCCGGGACCTAATGGCGCCAGATTTGCTTGAAATGCAAATTAACTGATGGTGCGAAGATCCCCTCTATAGTAGTTTGAGAAAATAGCTAAATATTCGAAAGTTATTTATTTAAATATTATTTTAGAAATTCCCTTTATTGAAGGGATTTTTCTTGTGGCGCTAAAAAGTAAGCAACTTGTAATTAGGAGATTACTACCCATATTATATAGTTCATTGCATACTTTTGCGCTGCTTAGGAAAATAACGTTTTCAATTCCATTGCATACCTTTGAGCGGGCTTTTAATAGTTGGTTCTCTTTCTTTTTTTATTTAAACAATATGTTATTCTTTACAACTTAAATTAATTTTATACGGTTAGTTATAAAACAGCTACAAAGAAATATTATTATAATAGAATCCTTGTAAAATAAAAAAAAATAAAAAATTTAAAATGTAATAAAATTAACATCGGTTAAAATATCACAAAAAATATTAAATGAAAAAAAAATATCATATAGAATATCAAATATTGTTTTAATAAAATATAAAAATTTTTATGTTATAAGAAAATCAAACGTCAGAGATATAAATATTGGTAAAATTCCAATGCAAAGCTTAATTCATTTTAGTTTTTTTAATTTGACCAAAAAATATAATCGAGATTAAGATCTTTGTTTTGATAAAAAACTTTTTTGAATATTTTTCCAATTTGTTAATAAATTCGTTGCAATAAAGTTATCAAAAAATTCGTTTTCGGCCCCTCGACTAAATTATAATAATAGGTAAGTAAAGATTTAACATGTTGACGCATTGATGATCGTTTTTCCGGGTTACCTTCCCAACAATTTGTAATAATAGTTTTTATTTCCTTGATATCCTTTGCAACCTCGTTGATATCTTCGATGGGAGGCCGTTCACCTGAACTCGTAAAAGTATTAAAAACGCAATAGGGAGCTTGACTATTGACTACTGACCTTTGCTGACTAAATTCATAATGACGAGTGAAATTTTATTATCCAAGTGATAAAATGGTTTTTTTCGTGACATCACTTCCCAGAAAACGATTCCGAAGCTATAAACATCACATTTCTCCGTATACTTGTAACCTTCGCAAACCTGTTTATACAAAAGTAATATGGATTGAATTGGTCTCAATTAAATTGGTATCACGGACCTCCGGTGCCATATATTCGGCTGTCCCAACATAACCCCATGTCATCAAAGTTGCCTGTTCTGTTACTGTTCCAAAATCTGCGATCTTTAATGTTCGATAATTTCTGGTAAGTAACAAATTTTTTGTCTTAATATCCCGATGAATAATTGGCTTTGGCTTCATGGCATGTAAATATTCAAGGCCCTACAATGTATTAAAAACTATCACGAATATTTCTATGTGTAGAAACTTAATTTGAACTGAACTTACCTCGGCTAATTGCCACATCAAATAAACAGCATCCGATTTCGTCAATAGTCTCCCCTTTTGTGAATGTAATCGTAAAGTGTTCCACAGTCTGCGAGCTCCATCAATATCATTGTTTTGGAATCCTCGGTATCCATGGTACCCAACAGCTCGATAATATTTCTATGGGTAACTCGGGATAGATATTTCACTTCTCTTTCAATGCCTTTCTTGGCATCGTCATCTTCTACAAAGAATTTTTTCGCGGCATATGGAACATCCAGTACTTGAGATTTATAGACAACACCAAAAGATCCAGAACCGATAGTCTGAAAATTTGAATATACATGCTTAAAATACTTCAATAACTAATAAAAAGATATATTATATAACCTCGCTTAGTTTTATATCCTCCTTTTCCAATGCGATACTTCATGGCTACTTTTTTCATACTGGGCCTCTCTAGCGGATTAAGGCTCCAACAAGATTCAATCAGCGATCTTAATATTGTCCGAGGGCAGATTCATTGAGAAAAGGAGCGAAATCTAACTTCATCACAAGGAGAGGCTTTCGTCGTGTCAGAACTTCCCAGAGCACCATCCCGAAACTGAATACATCATATTTCGTCCGGTCATGAGGACTGGTCGTTGTCGTATCCCTGCTTGTGGATTGCCATTACTATTTGACATATTACAGATAGATACTATAGATCTTTACCTCTGGTGGCATATATTTAAGAGATTTACTTTCCTCTATAAAAATAGGATTAATTCCCAATTCACCGATCTTCAACTGACGAAAGTTGTTTGTAAGAAACAAGTTTCGGGGCTTTATATTATAATGGAAAATAAACTCTCCATGTAAATATGTAAGACCCTGCAAACAAGAGAGAATATAATA
>JBAMBL010002169.1:0-25639 GCA_037043405.1 Drosophila subquinaria | reverse complement strand
AAACCTCTTAACGAGGTAAAAGTCTAGTGACGAAAACATTTTCATGCCCCAAAATTTCTGATATCCAATTTTGTGACGAATAATATTCAGGCCTGTTCCGATTTTCACTTTCGGTAAGATTTGTCGGAATTAAATTTCTTTAACCTGCTCTGATACCATTTCGGCGATATTTAGCGGATTGATATCAGTTTGAGTTGATGAGTTTAAGTCCGATATAGCGAAAAACGATCATTTTCAAACACTTAGTCTTAATTCAAAGTAAATAAAAGCATATCACTAAATTCGAAAACGTAAAAAGTGAAAACCGGAACAGGCCTGATTAAGTTTTACACATAAATTATTTTAAACAAAATTTTGGCACTCGGCACATTGCGCTAAAATGCCTCAATTCTTCATACAAAATAAAACTCACTCACTGTTTTGCGCAGTGCCGAATGCAAAAATTTTGTTTAAAATAATTTATGTGTAAAACTTAATATTATTCGTCACAAAATTGGATATCAGAAATTTTGGGGCATGAAAATGTTTTCGTCACTAGACTTTTACCTCGTAAAGAGGTTTTTTTTATGGGATATCAGAAATTTTTGAATAAGACATCAGAAATTTTAAAATTGCAATATTTGATGTGGTTTTATGTGTAGATATTTCTTAAATTGTCAAAATGTGGGAAAAAATACCTTATTTAACCTGTAACTGTTTACCCTTATAATTAAAAAAAAAACTTTTAAGGTATGTCTAAGAGCTCTTCGAAATACCTTTTCAACGATATATAGATCGCATCTGTAGCTTCTATCATTTGGATGCTATGGGGGCTTATTTTAGCGGTTTTTAGCGATTTCCCGCTAAACTAGCGATTTTTCGAAAAAGTCGTAGAACAAACGATTCTATATTTTTGATTATAAAATGATTTACCTGCCGCAAAAAGAATTCACCACTTGCAAGCAGTTTATTTCCGCATTACGCTGCAAGCAGTGTACATACTGCATATTTACATGCAGAAGTGTGAAGGTAAAAGGTATATTCAGTTAATAGGTAATATCTTGTCCAAACGAATTTTGACAGATATGTGTTATATGTCAAAAAACGCGGAATCAAATTTCCTATAACATATCACATATTTTAAAGTAATCTCATGTGTAGATTTTTCTTAAACCGCCAAAATGTGGGGGAAAATACCTTATTTCACCTGTATAAATTTACCTTTTTACTTAAAAAAAAAACGTTGAAGGTATGCCTAAGAGCCCTTCAAAATACCTTTTCAACGATATATAGATCGCATCTGTTGCTTCTATAGTTTGGATGCTATGGGGGCTTAAATTTTAGCGGTTTTTAGCGATTTCCCGCTAAACTAGCGATTTTTCGAAAAAGTCGTAGAACAAACGTTTCTAGATTTTTGAGCGGGAACAAGTCATCATTCAATCTATTAAGCTAAATCAACGATTTGATCCTAACAAACAGACAAACAAACAAACAAACAAACAAATAAACAAACAAACAAACAAACAAACAAACAAACAAACAAACAAACAAACAAACAAACAGACTGACTTTTCATCTCGTTTTGAGAAGGGCACCAAAAATTTCAAAATTAATTATTTTCTGAACCAGTGATCGGATTTTGATGATCAAGGTGTCATTCGACGCGTATTTTTGATTAAAATAGTTAAAAATTAAAAAAAAAATCAAAAAGGCTCCAACGGCCCCATTAGCTCCAGTCATTTAAATTTTGCCCCTCCCACTTACACCTGTTTATCTCACGAACCAGGTGAGTTTTCAAAAGTCTTAGTATGCACATTTGTAAGTTTAATTGATACCTTTCGATCGGTATATAACTCGACCTGATCGGGCAGTCATAGCAAATTTTCCATTCTTCCTGTGTATATATGCTAGTCGCCTTCGCACCCTTCGTGCTGCTTTCGTCACTAGCGCGGACTGCCGTCCGCAGTGATAATCGAATTACTCCTAGGAAACATATGGAAAATTGAGCTTACCTTCGCACACTGATACATCCAATCCAGAGCAGTTTCTGTAGTATAGTTTTCAACTCCCGTTCCATGAATTTGCTCATGCAATGATCCACAGTCCGCGTACTGCATTAATAAATATCGATAACCAACATTGCTTGCTGAGATACCATAAAACTTTAAAATATTCTCATGATTGGGCGGCTCTACTACTTTTAAATACTCAAGTTTAAGCTTTCCGAACGAAAGAATGACATCTTTATATATTTTAACCGCAATCGTTTTATTGTTCCACTCAGCTTTGTTCACAGCAGAATCGCGGAATTTTCCGAGCTTCTGTAGTTTCATTTAAATTAAGACTTTATTAAAAGTGTTAAAATGCGTTTCTTAAGGTTTTACCTCTTTCATTTGTATGTCCCGAAAATTCACAAACCACTGCATGTCCGATCTTTAAGAGTTCTTTCGACTGACTAACCTGATAGCAAGTAACAACTATTCACATCGATAACGGCAGGTTAAGTCTCTTTTATTACTACTTATAATCATTTTGATAAAGTGTTATCAAAATTGTCACAAAAGCGAATGCGCAAAATGTCATTTGCAGTTCTACGTTTTTTCAAAGTGCAACATTTTCAGGGGCCTAGTTATCTATGATTGCCGAATTCGATAACAGTTTGATTTCTGCGGATAAGTTTTAAGACCAGATATGTACTTAAAAAAGTACAATATTAGCTTTGTCATAAAATAAAATGTGAGTAACAGACAGAAGGAGGCGTGGCAGACCCCATATAGTGTATATGTTCTTGATCAGCCTTAACAGCCGAGTTGATATAGCCATGTCCGTATGTCATGTCCGGTCGTTGACAGCGCACAGTGGGGCCATTGCTCATTTTACTTTGCAAAAATCATAACTTTTGAACCAAATGAGATAATCGAATAATTTTATTGGCATATGATAGATAACTCTTCAACCTATGAGACTAGGTTGGGTTTAATTCATGAGAGTTTTCGTCTACCAAAGTTCAAAAATAGTCAAAATCTACTGTTTTGCAGGACCGCAGGACGAACAACTTGGCAAAAATAATATTTTTTGGGTAAGCGTTTGGAAAAAGTAATATACGGATTCGTTAGAGAATTCTTCAATGATTAAGAATCCAAATGGGATTTTTAGATAAAGTAAAAATTGTGGATAGAACAACCTTTTAAGGTTGACCCATTTAAATTTAAAGAACACTAGATTTTGACTATTTTTGAAATTTGGTAGACGAAAACTCTCATGAATTAAAATGCATTAAGTAACGATAGCTAAAAAACGCTTCAGAATTGATTTCTCTTTTTAAATATATATGGTTTTGTACCCGCCCGGATCCGCCTATTTCTCTTTTTAAATATATATGGTTTTGTACCCGCCCGGATCCGCCTAAGAAGGTTAAATCAAAAAAAAAGAATGCAGCCTCACAAAAAAAACACGTGGCATAATTGCATAGTTCGATCGATTGTCTTAATTGAAGGTAACATGTTTTAAAATTACATCAAATAATATAAAATAAATAAAGATTTTTATTAAAATAATTTTTATAAAAATTAGATTAAATTTGCGTGATTTTGCTTGAGGCGCTAAAAAGTAGTCAATACAAATTAAGAAATTAAATATTTTATTTTTAATTGCGGAAAATGTATTTATAGTTTAAATTGATTAGTTCAGAGCAGCTTTAGCTCCCAGCTTATTTTCAGTATATTTTAAATAATAGATAAATACACAGATATTTGTACAGAAATTATTCCTAGTGCCGTGCTGCAGGGCGAAAGTAAATACGCTTTGGTTTTGCATTTGGCTGCGTTGCGAAACAAATGTCACAACTGTCACTCAGCTGCGTTTTTACTTTCGAAAGATGCAAATTTGTTTCAAGGATAAAAGCGTTGCGTACTTCTCAGCCTTTTCTTCTATTTTCCAATGTTGTTGCTGGCTCAGCGACAAGTAGAAGAAAATGTCACGGAAATTTGTCAAGTTGCGGCATCTGCATAATGATGAAAAATGGCACATGACAGTCGAGTTTATTAATGCAAAAAAGGCGAAAGTACGAACATAAACTTGTCCTCAAGAAAGTGAACATTCTTGCTGAAATGCCTTTCATTTAAAAGTTAGTTTCTAGTGCCCGCAAATCCCTCGCTACCTTCGCTTTCTTTTGATATAAATAAGACAGCTCGGCGGTTAAGTTTAAGTCACAAAAGCGGCGGTTTCCCTTGTCATTAAAAGTTCAAGCTCAAAGCGAGCCAAAAACTGAATTGTCGAGTGCTGCAGCTTCCATATGCTTTAAAAATATGTTTTCTAAAATATATAAAAAAATATTAAATATTTCAAATTAATCAAATTTTGATGCACAATTAAACTAGAGGACAATCACTTATAAAATCGGTTAAGTTTTGATCAAGTTATGGCAGTTTGAAGATTTAAAATATGTGTTTTTACCATGCCTGTTAAATATTGATTAGTAATCATAATCATTAGTAATTCGATTATTTTTTTGTTTAAAAGTTGAACTAATGGTTAAATTACGATTATTTCGGTTTTGACCAATTACACTATGTAACAAAAATAAAAAATGTCTCAGTCCTTGGGATGTAATTGTTATTTCCTAGTCTGTTATGTCTTAAAAGTATGGAAACCACCTAAAATTCCTCGGAAACTTTGCTTTCATCTTTACTTTAAATCTTTGCTTTACATCTGCAGGATACTTGCAACGTATTTTTCAAAAAAGCGCTGCCATGGTCACAAAAGCAAAGCTATCTTGGGACAATAGCTGTTTTCTATACTTTTGGGACCTAACTGACTAGGAAATAACAATTACAACCCAAGGACAAAAATCTTGTTACATAGTGTTATTTATAATTACGATTACAAAAAATCAGAAATAATCTAAAATTATTACAATTATTAAAAAATAATCAGAAAAAATCAAAAATAATCTTTTAGAGTATTTTGATTATTTTTGATTTTTTTCTGATTATTACTGATTTTTTTTGATTATTTCTGATTATATATGATTATTTAGTAAAAATCAAATTATTTTTAATTTTCACAAACAAAGTAGATAAAAAAATCAGTAAAAATCAAAAATAGTTCGAAATAATCCGAAATATTTTTTTTTGATTATTTTTGATTTTTTCTGATTATTTTTGAATAATTGTAATGATTTTAGATAATTTCTGAGTTTTTGTAATCGTAATCATTAAATAATCACAAATTTTCAGCAGTGAATTATATAATCACTACGATTATTTCCAAAAATAATCTAGTTGATTAGAAATTCTAATCGAAATTTAACAGGTATGGTTTTTACTCAGTATAATTGAAAATAGCTTTTTCTTTGGTCTTTTCATGTATTTTCACGTCTCTAATTTATCTAGAAATTGAATTTTGAAACAGGTTTTGCTATAGAGACTTCCAGTTCACTTCCAGTTCACTTCCAGTTGTGTTCCAGCTGAGCTCAAGCTCAGTTGCTCCGCAAGTTGCGCTGATTGATGAGTCCACATGCCACAAGAGTCCTTTTGCAGTGAGCTGTGTAAGCACAGGTAGCACAGGTACGAAGCATGTAGCAAGTAGCACTTTGACCCATTTATATACATACTTACATATAATAATACGTGCAACATAATCTAATATGAAATTTAGCTGCAGGCAGCTTTTCGTGTCGGGCAGAGCAGCTCAACTGGAAAAATTACCATTGGTCGTGTTTGTGGCACACAATCTTCTCCACTTCTCTTTTTGGTATGAACTGCAACATTTTCACAGTTGGAAGGCAGCAAACGAAATTGAAATCATCATCATCATCATCATCATCATCATCATCAGCAGGCACTTTTGCCCTTTGAGCTGTGTTGTGAGCTGATTAATGTGGCTTGTCATAATATGGCCTCTGATTCTGATTCTGTTGCTGTTGCTGGTGAATATGCTAAAAGTCACTTAAGACTTGGCTGTACTCGTAATGTAACTGGTTGTATAATGGCCGGCATATAATGGCTTACTTTCATTGCAATTTCCTGGCTTATTGAGTGAAGTTGCAGCTGCCACTGGTAAAATTTGCATGCTGATCTCATTAGCACGCAGCAAGTTCATCTGATGACGTCTCCTTATGCTTCCACTCCACACCATTCCTTTTCTCTTGGCCATGGCCAATACCGTACACGTCCGTGCAATTGCAGCACCTATTGGGAGTACACTTGCCACTTGCCATAGTCTGTCTGTCTTTGTGTCCTTCTGCCCCCTGCATCATTTGCATGCAAATGTCGTTTGGCACTTTTAGTTTCCTTCTCCCACCAACCCCTCTATTCGCCCTCTTGTCCTCCTTGTTGCTCCTTTGTCGGTTCGTGTCGCTGTCGCTGGCTTTTTCCTTTTTCAGCTGTTCATTTTGCGCTTTTGCACGCCTTTGTTGTGGTTTTAGTCCTGCACTTGGCTTGGCTTTAAGCCACACTAAGGCAGCTCATAAAGCAAGCCCAAAAGCGTCGACAGTTGCAACTGCCGTTGACACTTCACAGGCCAATATGCCAGGCACGCAGCCAGGGGCGTAGACAGCGCGAGGGGCAGATAATGGACATGCCCCTCTTAAAAAAAAGTATTATAATATTAGTATAGCGGCATTATTTAAGACAGAATTTTAATCAGGGATTGCAAATAAGAGTTATAAGTCAGAAAAAAATCAAGCACTAAAAAAATGACAGGGACATTGAATAAATTTCACATAAGATAATTTTAGAAGACCTATCCAAGAACAGGATAAATTTTTGTCTCCAATTTTTATTTTTAAAATAATTTTTAAATCTTTTTTTTAATTTTTATATTAAAAATCGAAAATAAATGTTATTTTTTAACTTTTAAATAAAAATTTAAAAATGAATCTTATTTATAATTTTCATCATACAAATTTAAAATAAGAGTTTTTTTTTTAACTTTTTCAGAAAAATAAGGAAATAACTCTTATTTCATAAATCCCTATATTACTAAACTACTTTATACTTCACTTGTCAGACCTATTCTGGAATATGGGTCTTGTATATGGAGTCCCCAATATAAGATTCATCAGGACAGAATAGAATCTGTACAAAAACAGTTTTTACTCTTTGCCCTACGGGGTCTGAACTGGAATACTAACATTCGCTTGCCTCCTTATCGGAGTAGACTTTTACTAATTAATCTTCCCTCTCTTTCTGACCGGAGAACAATGCTTGGTGTAGTCTTTCTACACAAACTAATTATTGGTGAAATTGATTCATCTGAGTTAATTAGCCAAATTAGTTTTGCTGTCCCGATCAGAAGCTCTAGAAACTTCTTACCTCTTTCTCTTCAATCCTGTGTTGCTAACTATGCTATTCATAACCCTTTCAGAGTACTTTGTTGTAATTATAACAATCTTTCTCAATTTATTACTAATTCTTCTTCTGTACAATTTCTGAATACTTCAATTATTTCTTACTTATCTAGCTTATAGTTAATTTATAGTTTAGTTTAATGTTGTTTAATACAATGTTTGTCTGTCTTTGTCCGCGCGTCAACAAGCCCGTGCTTGGTGTCGTTTGGGCCACTTGAATGTACTGCCCGTTTAGTACATCAACGTCCAAATAAAAAAAAAAAAATAAAATAAAATTTTTTATATAACTTATAAGAATTACGATCCCTGATTCTTATAATTATTATATAATAAATGATATTTCAACTATATATTTAGGTTTCATTTTTAACTTTAAATATTAAAAATTAAAGAAACTTGAGATTTGCAAAAAAGGCTGTTCTCAGATGAGTTTACCGAAGATCTTAGATTACTTTAATAAAAATCAACAGAGATTAACAGTTTCCGAGTTTCTTCAGACCTTTTATACTTTCAATTTTAATTCTAAATATGTATAAGTTATTTTATTTTTTTTATATTTAATAATTCTTAGCTATACATTTTCTTTAGGTGAACTGCTTTTAGTTGGTGTTATATAAATAAAGAAATAATTTCAAAAATCAATTTATCAAAAAATTCAAAAAAATGAAAATGTTGCACAAAAAAAAGTTGAATGATTTGACCGCCCCCTTCTCACACAAAGCTGACTACGCCCGTGGGCACAACAGCACTAAGTAGGAGCAAGCGCTGCAGATAAAGGGAGAGAGAGAGAGAGAGCGAAGGCTTTTATGAAAAGTTTCTTTCTGGGCAAGTTTTTTGTGTTATTGTTGTTGTTGCTGTTGCTTTTTATTGGCTGACGACAGCTTCTTGCAGTTGCAAATGTGCACTTAGCCACTCATTAGAGACAGTTTAGTCACAGTTGCTGGACATGTCCTTAAACACTGATTTACTTGGAGTATAAACAAGTATATTCGTGTCACGACACGCACACATCTCAAATTGTTTAGTAAGTGAAAACTTTCTAGTTCGCCTCTCTAGGCAGACAGACTTCAAATCGGCTTACCAGCAAAATATTACGCATACGCACTGTGTGTGCGGTAAATAAATAAACTTGGCCCAAAAAGAATGTATTGAGCCATTAAATCGCTGCGCCTCGACGCGTCTGGCCAAAGTCTTCTCGCTCCGTTAGCTGCCAAGAACAATTAAGGAATTCGGCGAACGCCAAAAGCCACACACAAAGTACGAAATGAAATTTAAAAAACCAAAAAATATATACATATATAAATAAGGCATACAGTCAACAGGAGCCAAGGCGCCCTAAGGCCCCAAGGAGTCAAGTTGGAGCAGCAAAAAATAAGAAAAAATAAAAGAAAACATAAATAAATAAAACAACAGGGAAAAACCTCGAGCAAAATAAACAAAAATGTAATTTGCGCCACTTAGCAGCAAATGGACAGCGCCATTAATAATTCCATTTCGGTTTTTTCGTATTATAAGGATGCTGGCCAGGACGCCTCCCCCTCCCACTCCCCTCTAGATAATAAGGAAATATGACATTTTGTGGACACTGTGGCTTTTCTTATTCCGGCAATGGCCTGACCTGACTTGACCTGACCTTTGCCTTGCTTTAAGCTCACAAATTGCAGCACAAAACGTGCCATTAAATAATGAGAAAAATACACAAAATACTTCAGGAAAATGCCAAGAAAATCATAAAGTTTAATATGTTTTCAGCTCTGTCGATTAGCTTCAAGTTCTCTATTAAAATGGGAAATTACATTTCAGTTAAAGCAATAGAATAATTTTAAATTGAATGAAGTTGTTAGACTTGAAATTGTATAATTGAAAATAAATTAAGCTACTTTTTAATTCCCTAAAAAATCTAAATATGGAAGAAATTGACAAAGAAAACCATTAAAATTATTATTTTGCTAAAATAAAATTTAAAATTAATATAAAAGTTTATCTAGTCTCTTTAAAAACTTTTTAAAGAAAATACAACAAGAAAATTGAATTTAACAAGAATTTTCTTGGTACTAAAACAAAAACAGTTGTATAAAGTGTCCTCCAACCTTTTGCATAGAAATTCAATTAAAGTGACAAACTGTCAAAATTTGTGACATGGGACGACGCAGGACTAACCAAATGAATGTCCCAAAGGACAAAGAGACAAACACACACACACAAAGGAAGATATATGTTTATTCGCATTCATATGCATATATGGAAAAGAAGAAGAGAATGCAAGGCTTTTGAATTATGAAGGCTAATTGAATGAAATTGAATAATGAGTAGTTTGGGCTGACAAGAAAAGTGAAATTCCAATGAGCGATTTATGGTTTTGGAATTAAACATATCACAGAAATTGTGACAGCAACACGCAAAGTGGTACTCGTTGGGGATGGGCAATGGCAAACAAAAGTATCGATATTGATATTAAGAAAAATATATCATTTAAACATAAGTTTAAAATATATGATGAACAGCTTAATTGCTTAATTTATAAATATTTTTTAAAAATATATTAAAATATAAATAGATAAATATAATAAATCAAATTGTGCAGGATCGTAATTAATAATCCTTTTAAAAGTACATATCATATTGCGGTGAAGCTGCTTATCAAAATGTGGCTCACAAACTTCTATAAAAATATTTAGTATCAATATGTTTAAATAAAAAAAATTTTCAATAAATGTAAAATATAAATATTGAATAAAATAGTAGAGCCTGTGGTGAAATACATTTAACTGTGCTTATCTCTTTAATTTTCATAGTTAAATTTTCAATTGGTTCCTCATAAAAATATACTCAATAAATTTTGAATTAAATATGAAAAGAACTTAAATATTTCATACTGAAAATCATAAAGTTTCTAACCTAAATAATTGTTGAAAAAATTATTTGCCTAGATCGATAGAATATTAAAATCATTACATTAAATTAAATAGAAAATTCTGTATGTTAAAATTGTGCAGGATCGTAATTAATAATCATTTTAAAAGTACATATCAAATTGCACTGAAGTTGATTACCAAAATTTGATACAAATAGATCTATAAAAATATTTAAATGCTTAAGCTCCTTTTAAAAATCAATAAGCATAAATAAAAATCATTTCAATAAATAAAAAATATTAATTTAAAAAAAAATAGTAGAATCTGTGGTATAATCCAATTAACTGTAGCTTATTTCTCTTAAATATTTTATAGTTCAATTTTAGATTGGTCTCTCATAAAAATATACTCATACAATTTTGAATGAAATATTCAAATATCGTAAATATTTCATACTAAAAATCATAATAATTATTTAAAAAATAAAACAAAATTATTTGCCTTAATCGATAGAATATTAAAATCATTACAACGTTGCCCATCCCTAGCTTAGGGCACATCCTTATAAAGGATCTCAGGCGCAATTGCAGGCAGCATTAGTTAGAATGTGCCCCATAGCGTTGTTCCTGCTTAGTCTGCTGGCTGGATGGCAAGTGGAGGCCGTCGAGCTGAGGCCGGAGTTGGCGGCGGAGGCGCGTGGCATGGCGATGCTGCAGCAGCGAATGATGCTGGAGCTGGTGCAGCGGCAGAAGCAAATACCGAGGTTAACTTACTTCACCTGCCGCAACCCGGCCAACAACGACACGGGCAATGTGCGCGCCAATCGCGGCAATCGCAGTCGCAACTTGCAACAACTGCGCGCGGCATTCGATGCCAAGAATTTGCAACTGATTGAGAGTTTGAACGAGGCCAGCGGCGCCTTTCTGCGGATTGTGCTGCTCGATGTGCTCAGCCAAGGGGAGAGCAGAAAAGGGGGCAGAAAAGGTAGGGGAAAGGGGACACGCAGCAGAGGTGGAGGTGGCGCCACTGGCAACGGTGGCAGCGTCACAGCATTCAACTTGCAGCTAAACGCCGACTGGTTGGACAACGTGATGACGGTGGAAGCCCTGCGGCAATTTGTGGTCGTGGATTTGGCATGCGGCATGCTAAGTCGTCGTTTCCTGCAAATGGTAAGTGGCACTGTGGCACTGAGGCACTGTGGCACGCTGGAGTGCCACTGCACTATGGCAAATGCGAAAATTTTTCAGGCAATTATCTACTTTTCGGCATATTTATTATGACAACACTTAAAGTTAAATCTACTCATAATTTGAACCATATCTGTTAAATTTCGATTAGAATTCCTTATCAATTATATTATTTTTTTAAATAGAAGTAAGTTTTAGTTAACTTGAGGTCAAGTAATGTCTATAAGACACCAACAAACAACAACACACAAAACACTGGCCAAAAATGCAAGGAGCATGGCTCGGTATACAGCTGTTTCAAGAGATGCCAATCTCTATCATCAGTACCGTTTGCTGACTTGACCAGCGATCTCAGCCTAATGTCACTTTTGAGAAACCAAAACCAGTTGTGAATTTTTAGGTCTCAAAAGTGAAAAAATAGCTGTGAAGCTGATCTAGCCCTTTGTGTGTTGTTGTTGCCGTCGTTATTGTGCAAATGCCATTGGCATTTTTATTGCAATAACAATTTTGGTTTTTTCTTTTCTGTTTATGTCAGTAACAAGAGAGTGTTGCCACTATTTCAGAATTTTACCGGCGTGTAGTCCGTTTATGTTTAAAAATGTTTGTTTTTGTGACCTTTCTATATTGTAGAAGTAAGTTTTAGTTAACTTGAGGTCAAGTAATGTCTATAAGAATAAATAATCGTAGTGACTATAGAATTCACTGTTGAAAAATTTGTGATTATATAATGATTACGATTACAGAAAATCAGAAATTATCTAAAATTATTACAATTTTTCAAAAATAATCAGAACTATTGGACTATTTTTGATTTTTTCTGATTATTTTGGCTACTTTGATTGTGAAAATGTAAAATAATTTGATTTTTACTAAATAGTCATAAATTTTCAGAAATAATCAAAAATAATCAGAAAAAATCAAAAATAATCAGAATACTCAAAAAGTTGTTTTTTAATTATTTTTGATTTTTTCTAAATATTTTTGAATAATTGTATTAATTTAAGATTATTTTTAATTTTTGGTAATCGTAATCATTAAATAATTGGGCAAATCCGAAAATAATCGTAATTTAATTATTAGTTCGACTTTTAAACAAAAATAATCTAATTACTTATGATCATGATTACTAATCATTATTTAAAAGGTATGATTTAAAAATCAGATTAACAAAAGTTTTTTATCATTCTAACGGAACTTAAATTAACGTTCCATTGTTGCCAAAATTTACATGAAGTTAGCTCAAATTATGAGTCGATAGAACTTAAAGTGTTGCCTAAATAAAAAGGCCGATCAGTGTAGACATTCTTTCTATATTCAAACCCATTTTTTTTTCTTTAGCTGCAAAGTAATAATTTATTTATTATTTTATTCACCCGTTTACAAAGTGAAATGACTTTTTAAATTCAAATTAAATAAGTCCTTTTTTGTACATTTTGCCAAATTTATTTTTGTAGCAAAAAATGTCGTAAATTAAAAAAAAAATTAAAAATGTACAAAATCAATATATTTTTAACAAAAACTTTTTTTATGGCTGTTATATGTATAGTTCACCGGTTAAAAATCAAATCAATTTTTAATCAAAAATAAACGTTTTTAATATTTTATTTAAAAATAGAAGCTAACTTGCAGAAATAAATAGAGAAAATATGGAATAGAATTAAAATAAATGCAATCCAAAAGAATTCTATAAAAAAACATTAATGCATGCCAGAAAATTGTGAAAAGTTACCCATAGTGCAGTGAGAGGGGGGTGGGGGGGGGGGGGGTGTGGCTGGGTCATGTCCTTATGCATATTGAGTGCTCAGCTGTAACTACTACAACGAGTACTCGCATTTGAAAGGCTTCAGCCAAGATGCTCTACAACGATAAATATCACTGGCTATTGATTGAGGATTATTCGCTGCACGTAAAAGCAGGCGTCGTCTTCTTGGCGGAACATCGCCGACTGCAACTGACGGATGGGGATAAGGATAAGGATAAGGAGACGGATACGGATAGTAATGGGGATGGAGATAAGGATGCCAAGGCGGATGAACTGGAGCCCATTGAGAGCTTAATGGAGACCCTGAACTTCTACATGAACACCGAACTAACGTTGGCCAAGCGACAGCGTCAAGACGACAGCTATGCACTCTACGATGTCTGGTATGTTGCCTCTCCCTCTTCTCCCTCTTCTACTTATTCTCATTTCCATCTGCCAGAGACAACTGTCAGTTGTCCTTGCTATTTACTTGTTGCCGGCGAACAGTGAGTGCTAGCAGTAGTGAGTACACTTGCATAAAATCGTAAAAGGAAATTTAATTATTTCACATTCGGGTTTGATTGGCTTACAGATAATTTAACAGACATATGTATCTATACGTCAATAATTACTTAAGTAATTATAGTGGAAATTTTCAATTACTCAAGTAATTACATTGAAAATGTGCAATTATTCAATATATTTAAACTTAAAGCAGAAGAGTTAAAAGTAAAAAGGTGTTTAAAGTCTTACAAAATTTATGAGATGGGAAAATTTGTATAATTTGAAAAGTGTCTGTCAGATATAAGAGTATCTCGCTTATACAATGAACTGCAGAAAAGTAACTAAAAGGTACAAAAGTAATTAAAGCATAGAAAAGACTTTAAAAAGTATCTGTAAGATACATAAGTAGCTTTATAATGCAAAAGACACTAGAAAAGTATCTGCAAGATACAAAAGTACTTTCATCATATAACAAATATTTATGGATTTTAATAATAATTTAGTTTAGAAAAGTAGCTGAAAAATACAAAAGAAAAGCGTTATCAAAAATAATTAAAAACTTTACTTATTAGACCCCGTACTTTAAAAAAGTAAAGGGGTCTATTAACTTTGTCACAAAAAAAAATGTGCGTAACAGGCAAAAGGAGGCGTGGCAGACCCCATAAAGTATATATATTCTTGATCAGCATCAACAGCCGAGTTGATATAGCCATGTCCGTCTGTCCGTCCGTCTGTCTGTCTGTCTGTCTGTCTGTCCGTCTGTCCGTCTGTAAGAGCGCCTAGATCTCAGAGACTATAAGAGCTAGAGACTCCAAACTTGGTATGTAGGTGCGTCTATATTGTAAGCAGATCGAGTTTGTTTTAGATTTTGGATCAGACCACTATATCATATAGCTCCCATAGAAACAATCAGTTGAAAATCAAGTCTTAGTATGGAAAACTTTTTTGCTGTTTGAGATATTTCAACCAAACTGACAGAAAATGTATAAAAGATGGTCCCATACATACTGACCAAATTTGATTGAAATCGGATTACTATATCATATAGCTGCCATAGGAACGATCAGTCCAAATAAAGTCTTAGTATGAAAATCTTTTTGTTGTTTGAGATATCTTTATTATAAGTACGGGGTCTCCGACAGTCGAGTACCGCTCGACTGTAGCACCGCCGACTAGTTTTTTTTTTAAATTCAGCAATTAGTTGAGTATTGACAAAATAGATTTCTCATTCTTTTTAGGTGGTTAAAGATTGAAAATATTAATAGATTACTCAAGTAATAAAGTTTAAAAGCCCAGGTTATTAATATAAATTGTTTGCTAAATGAAATTCGATGAAAATTTTCAACAAGGTCCAGTTCATATGAAGAGAATGATTTTAAAACTCACTTCATCTGTTGAAATCAACAGCTAAATGCTTATTTCATGCACTTTGCTAGGAACCCAGGACTGAACTTTGGGGGTCGTGTCAACATAACGGAAATTGGCAAGTACAGTTTGATGGGGGGACTGGAGATACATCGATGGTTTCGCACAACGTCGACGCTGCTGCGACGCCTCAATATGCAGCATGCCCAGGTCAGATGCATGGTTGTGGTAGGTAGTGAAATCGCTGGGGAAAGGGGGCAACTATCTATCTCTCTCTCTGTCTCTCCCTCTCTCGTGGTTATTGTCAGGTGACTAACAAGAACATGACGGGCACGTTGATGTATTATCTAACGCATACGGTATCGAGTCACATCGACACGATGAACCGCTTCAATTTCAATCTGCTGATGGTCGTGCGCGACATGTTCAACTGGACGTTTGTCCTGTCGCGCACCTCCACCTGGGGCTACATGAAGAATGGCCGCTACGACGGCATGATTGGCGCCCTCATACGCAACGAGACGGACATTGGCGGCGCACCAATTTTCTATTGGCTCGAGCGGCACAAATGGATCGATGCCGCCGGTCGCAGCTGGTCGAGTCGGCCGTGTTTCATCTTTCGTCATCCCAGGAACACGCAAAAGGATCGCATTGTGTTCCTGCAGCCGTTTAGCAATGATGTCTGGATATTGATTCTGGTCTGTGGTGTCCTCACGGTGGTCATCCTGTGGCTGCTCACCACCATCGAGTGGAAACTGGTGCCACATCAGGGCGCAGCTCTGATCAAGCCCAAGGGCGGCGCCCCACCGCCTCATCATTTGCATGCCCAACAACAGCAGACTTCAGACCAGCAGGAGGCAGCTGCATTGGAGGTAGGCCTGCTTTTGAAATACTCATTTATTTATAACTAAAAATACAAATAATAATTTCTTCGATAAAATATTTTTAAGCAATATATGTTTGTAATGTGAATTTACAATTATTTAATAGCTAACATTGATTGGATACACGACCAACTTAAAGTCGCACTCAGATATTTATACCATAATTTTAAACATTTTTGAATACTCCAGATTTTTAATTTTTTATCATTTCAGTTACATTTAATTTTAATTAATTTAATATAACTTATTTTTAATATTACTTAATCTTTACTTAAATTTTTAAATTAACTTTGGTCAACTGTGATCAGTTGACACTAAATAAATAAATAAATAAAATAGTTTCGATTTTTTTTTTCATTAAAAAAATTGAGTAATGATATTATTGAAGTTAAATACAATATTGAAATTGTGCAATACAGCGAAAGATATTGAAAAAAATTACAATAAAATATTTTATATAAATAGATAGACAGATGGATTCCCTATTTAACTATTTTTATATACTTATGTTTGAAAATGTGCTGCAATATTTTAAAAATAATTAAATATTATATTAGATAGATATGTGCGATGTATCGATGCTTAATTCGATATATCCATTATCTTACCTTATAAGTCGTTTTATTTATTTTAAGAAAACTTAGCTCTCACATTTAAATCTTGCAAAATTCACTAAATTAAATTAAACATTTTTAAATTATTTGATAATTTTTCCGCTGCCTATTTCGATACTTTAACGTCGATAATCCCATCCCCAAATGCAGGACGATGCTAAATCCGTGACATCCTTGCACCTCCTGCCTGTGGTGGGTGGATTCTGGCAACGCTGCCATGCTAAATTGAGTAACTACATCAACAAGCGACAGGCGAATAAAAAATCGCCGCAACGCGTTGGTCTCTTTCTGGAATCTGTGCTGTTTTTTGTGGGCATCATTTGCCAACAGGGCTTGGGTTTCTCCACCAGCTTCATTTCGGGCCGCACCATTGTCATCACCAGTCTCCTGTTCTCCTTCAGCATCTATCAATTCTACTCGGCGAGTATTGTCGGCACTTTGCTCATGGAGAAGCCCAAAACCATCAAAACACTCAGCGATTTGGTGCACAGTTCACTTCAAGTGGGCGTCGAGGATATTGTCTACAATCGCGACTATTTTTTGGTGGGTTCAATTTTATTTAGAAATTTCCATATTTTTTAGTTTTCATTTATTTATTTTTGTTTTAAACATAGAACACCAAGGATCCGGTTTCCATGGAGTTGTATGCCAAGAAAATCACCAGTATCCCGACTGCCAAGGAAAATGAGGCACCTGCTGCTCCCGTTGCCGAGGAGGATCCCGAAGCGAACAGCGAGGATGCCGCTAAGGCCTATCGGGATATTGTGCACAGTCATGAAGTTGGTGCCCATGCCAAGGACAACGTGGCCAGTAATTGGCTCGATCCCGACACGGGTTTATCGAGAGTTAAGCACGAGCGTAAGTGTGCTTAGATACGCCCAGAACCTTTAAAGATAATTTTATTTTAAATTTCAGCTTATTATAATTTTAAATAAATTTAATTTTAATTTATTATGTTCTTAAACATGTTTTAAATTAAAATTTATATTGATGTTGGGCTGCTTTTATCCTGATAATTTATAAATAAATAAATGAAAATGATTTATTTAATTCCCTCTTAGGTTTCGCTTTTCATGTGGATGTTGCGGCTGCCTACAAAATAATTGCCGAGACATTTACCGAGCGCGAGATTTGCGATCTCACGGAAGTCAACATGTTTGCCCCGCAGAAAACAGTGTCCATCACCCAAAAGAATTCGCCCATGCGCAAGGTCATATCATATGGGTAAGAAAAAGGTTAAATTTAATTAGAAAAATATATATAAATAATATAGAAATTGTATTTATAATACAGTTTAAGACGCGTTACCGAAACGGGCATCTTTTCGTATCAATTCAACATTTGGCACTCGAGAAAACCGCCTTGTGTCAAGAAAATTGAAACCTCCGATTTGCATGTGAGTTTGTGTTTATGACTTGAGATTGTAAATAAATAAAATTTGTTAACTTTTAGGTTGATATGGACACTGTGAGCACAGCTTTATTGATTCTGCTCTTGAGCTATGGCATTGCTTTGTTAGTGCTGGGATTTGAGATCATTTATTTCAAGTGGAAAGATCGTATTGTCTGCAAATTTAATTGAGACAGAGTTTTATAATTATTAAAGATTGAAAGATTGAATTGAATAGCAATAACGAAATGGAAAATAAGGAAAATCTGTTCACCTAGTGGATAAATAAATATATTAAAACTATATATTAAATATATTAATATATTAAAAACGCACTTATTATCAAGAAGAAAGCTTATAAAAATAAATAAATAAATGTTGTATTAATTCTCTTATCGAGTACTTTTTTATATATATATAATTGCTATAATTTCATGGATTTATCAAATTCTTTCGCAATTTTCCACTGCTCATTTAAATAATTTAATACTTGAAATTGCCAAACAATTTCCACACACTCTGCAACTTATCGAAATCTCACAGTTGATTTTCACTTTCTGCGTTTTCCATTTCATTAGCTCGGTGTCGAGCACAAAGCGCAATTGATTTTCATGCGCGCAAATATTTCGAGCATTTGACAAGAGGTGAAAGTTTAATTAAATGAACTTTTCGCCGCTTACATAATTAAATTTGCGAAGTCATCGCAAGACAGCGTAATCCAATTACGATTATTTAATTGATTCTATGTATTTAAATTGACCTGCGGCTCAAGTAGCTTAAGATTGATTTGAATAGATTGCGTATACGACGCGTGTTGCACAGTGTGAGTTAACTTCTTCTTAACCGCAAATATATTGAATATACTTATGTTGAATTGTACTCGTAGAAACAGTAGAAAAGTAAGAAGGAGAAAAAAATGAAAATTGTTTTTCCTTTTTCATTTTTACCATTTTTGCGCTGAGGGCAAAAAAAAAGCGCTCGCTGTTGGCCGAGTGAGTCAATTTAAACCACAAACGAAGTACAAAATATCCATTAAGATAACAAGTTTTCAGTAGTTGTAACATTTTTCCCCCATCTTCCTTTCTCTCTCTCTCTCTCTCTCTCGTTTTCTTCTAGCATTTTTCTGCCTTTTTAGTGGCTTTTAGCAAGAGGCTGCTTCTTGTCAGCACAGTACAACACAAAGTTGTGGCCCAGACCAACGTCTTGGGCCTTGGCGCAATGCCAAAGTGACGCTCTTAGGCATTTTTAAATTTGAAAAGACTTTTATTTCGCTTCGTCTCTGCGTACACGAACAAAACAGCCCCAGTCGAAGTGCTAAAAAACGAGTAAATAAAATAAAAACAAAATGGAATATCACAAAATGTCCTTGTTAGAAACATTAGCGTTAAGCAAAGCAAAGCCGCAACAAGCCTAGAAATCAATTACAAGCGGATTTTGTCCAACAAGAAACCTGCATCAAAAGTTGCTCCTGTTGCTGTTCGCTGTCGCTGTCCTTTTATTTAATGTCCTTGCTCATTAGCCAGCCGGGGTCCTGCGTACATCGATGTCCTGCTGTCCAGCTGTCCAGCTGCTGCAACCACACGCTCATTCAGTTCAAAGAGCTCGTAAACAACAACAGGAGAAGCAAAACACAGAAAAAATAGAAGGTCCAATAAAGACGAGAAAACATGGCGTGCTGAGTGAATTTGCGGGTTCTCGTGCTCAATAGTTTTTTTCAGTCCTGTTACCAACAGGGTAAAAAGGCTTAGCAATTTTGAAATAACATGTTAACTGTCTAACTGAATGAATACCCTTTTTTTGTTTCGTTTTTGTAATTATTTTGGCAATTATTTAATATTTCTAAAATTCATTAACTTTTTTGTATCATTTATTATAAGTCAGCAAGTGTTGTTAAAAATTAAAAAAAATATCATTTTTAGTTTTAAATTGGTTTTTGGTTATTTCTTCGGTTGTGTTCAAAGATTGCATTTTGGTAATGCTTGTTGTGGGTTTCAGTTTGTTGCAAGTGTCACGGCTTCGATGGGGCTTCACATGGCATAATCTATACACCAAAGCGGGACGCGAAAGGAAGCTGAGAACGGCAGAGGGGGGGGGAGGAGGAAGAGGTGGAGGAAGCGGAGTAGGAAGAGGAGTAGGAAACTCGTCTCTTACGCAGCGACAATTAAATTGTTTTGGCTTTGTTTAAGCGCAAATTGTGCAACAAAACTTTTGCGGTTGCCAAAAGAAGGAAAGACAGAAGGAAAGAAAGCAGCTAACAACAGTGGCAGGAAGTAGCAGCAAGTTGCAGCAAGATGGGGCAACAAGCGGCAACAAGAAGCGGGAGCTGTTGCAGCATAATTAACAAAGCGCTCAGCAGGGCGCATAATTTTCCTCGTTTTCAGTTTTCAGCTTTCAGTTGGCAGTTGGCAGTTCACAGTTTGCAATATTATGGAGCGCGGTCTGGCCAAATGGAAAGTTTTGCCAAAGCCAATGTAAAGTAGTTGCCTTAACGCCCCTGGAGCAAACCAAGTGAGACCTAAGCGAGCAGACCATAAAGATTGGCCAATAACTAAGGGGAACTAAAAAGAGAGAGAGAGTGAGAGTAAGAGCGAGAGAGAGAGCGCGCATATGCTTGGGGCTTGTGTCAAAGTGTGAAAAACTTTGAGCGTCTTAATTAAATTTTATACAGAGCTACGAATTATGCGTCAAATTTGCAGCGTGAGGTGATGGCAACTTTTTCAAAAGTGACAGCTGCACATGAGAAAAGAAATGCAGCCCAAAGAGGGAGCGAGAGCAAAGGACAAGGGTGAGAGAGAGAGACAGACAGAGAGCAAGAGAATTTAAGCCAACTAATTAGATATAACTTTGCTTTAATTGAGTGGCTGCTGTTAAAGCTTATGCAATTAGTTGGCACTTTCAAATAAATTTGGAAATATGACAAAAAAAAATATAAATTCATAGGATATATTAGATAAATAAAACTATGGTTAAAAAATTATATGATAAATATTTATTACATAAAGCATTAATATTATAATAAAATATAACAATAATAATGCAATTAATAATAGTTTGAATTATTCATTTAATTAATATCATTGCATTACAGAATTTATGTATATTAGTATAGATTATGTTATATTAAATATTACAAGTAAATAAATAAATAAAGAGAGATAACAAACAAAAATAAAAATTGAAAGGAAATATTAGATAATTGAAACTACAGCAAAAATTACATAATAAATATTTAATAATAAAATTATTAACATACAACTGTTTTAGAAGTCAAGAAATAAAATCTTTAATGGATAAAAATGCAATAAATAATAATTTAAATTACTCATTAAATTTATATTATTACATTACAGACTTGATTATATTAGTATAGTTATAATAGATTATAGTTATAGTTATAGTTATAGTTATAGTTATAGTTATAGTTATAGTTATAGTTATAGTTATAGTTATAGTTATAGTTATAGTTATAGTTATAGTAAATTATAATAAATATTACAAGTAAGAGTTCGTAGTTAACGATAGTTTAGTTTTAATGTTTAATAATGTCAACCATATCATTGAATAAGATGAATTGCATTTAAAAAATATTAAAACTACCTGTGAAATTAATTTAATTAATTATAACATAATAAGCTTAAATACAGATTAAAAACAATTATACAAAAAAACTCGCTCCTTTTTTACTTGTATTGAAATATGTATATAAAATTATGCATACTGATTTTTTTTTCTTCCGTGAATAAGTTTCCACTATAACTTCTAACTTTAATATCATATCGTAATAGTATTTGTTGAATAGATAGAGTATCACAGATTACACAGATTACTGCATCTTAAAATTCGTGTATTTCGATACGACACAAACTGGTGTTTCCAGCTCTTAAATATACTGAAATCTGTAGCTAAAAATAAGTATTTCTATGTCTAGGAGTGAAAGTCCAATCTTTGGCAAGCCAAGCACGTGTATTGAATGCCAGGCATTAGTATTGATGACAAAAGACAACAGCACAACGATTCTAATTTAATAAAAATTAAAGACATAAATTGGCGCAGGAACAGCAAATGATTGCTGTGTGTGTGTGTATGTATGTGTAATTTCCATTAAAGTTAATAATCATAATAATAATAATAATCTCATGCTGTGAGCTGTGACCATATGAACGAGCGGCTTCTTGCCAACTTGGCCACAAGTTCTGACCCTTAATGAGGCTACCAAAACAATTATGTGTGTGTCCTGCTCTTTCACTGTCTCTCTCACTCTCTCTCTCTCTCGTTCTGTGAGTTGTGGTGTGCTTTGACATTATTAATATTTAGGTCTGCCATTTTGGCCAGGGCGTGACACACACACACACACACACATATATATAGTCATAAATAATTCAAATTGGAGGCTCAATTATGTATAATTGAGCGTTGGCAATAGTTTAAGCACAGTTTAGTCAGCATGTGTGTGTGTAGCAAAAAAAGTTATCTTTTTTTTATGTTATGCCATTTAAACTTTAATATCCTCCATTTGCACTTTTACTAAATTGTATTTATTTACACGTGTCCGCACACAGTTTCCTGCAACTGTAATTTATGATTATTACACATTATTCGTATTTTTGCGCTGGCAAAGTGCCAAACTAATATTACACAATTTTTATCAACTTTTGCAGGTAGTTTTTCGAAAAATATGAAACTGCTGTCTAATGCATAAATACATTAGATACAGATAACAGTATCTCTCGCCCCCCCCCCCCCCCCCTTCTCCTCCCTTTCCTACTCACAATTTATATTTTCTATTTGATAAAAACATTTTGTGCAACATTTAAATTGTTTTGAAAAAAGTTGTTAGCCGAATTCTTTAAATGAATGCAGACTGTACATCGTTATTCGTATGGGTGTATTCAGTCAGTACTCGTATTCAAATTCGATCAATTCTCGTTATTCACTTTCAAGTTTCACTTTTATCTATAGCTCGCCAAAAAAGTTTCTGCCATTTTCAATGGTTTTTCCATCTCTCGTCTAGCCGATGGCGCCGGAAGTTTTTCCAAGCAGCAGCAGCAGCAACCGGAAAAACTAAAGAAAATTGAAAGTTTTTTGATTTATAATCGCGAAAGTTTTGCGCTTCATTCGCAGCATAAACTACGTTGTTTCATGCACTTCCTGAAGGTTATTTTGACTATCTCAACTAATTTGTAACTCTTCAAATTTATTTCTATTATTATGCTACTCTAAGTGTATTTTTAATTCGGTTTGCTGTCTATTTTTTGCCCATTTTTTCTTTGCAGTTGCATATTTTATTTGCTTGTGCTTAACTGTCGCTCTTTATGAACAGTTTGCTGACTTTGCAGTTTGCATTGAGTCGATTGTCATGCCTCAGAATTCGTCGTATACAATTGTCAAGATATTAAGAAAGTGGTAAAGTTTTGTAGCTTGAAGTTTTGAAAGCATATCTATCAAAGGAATTACTTGTGATTAAATTTGTAAACGAGTTGCATGGAAAGTAAGCAGTCAAGAGAATATTACGTATACGCAGGCTGTAGAAGAGATGGATATTAATAAGGGGATGGTGATTTTATTTCAATGCAGGGAAACGATATTTAGATCGAAAATAATATGATATGCATGATTCATCGAAGTTTGGGGCAACACGTATTGAAAAATGTGAATATCTTATTTAAGAAAAATGTAGCTTAGTATTATTTAGTTATTTTAATCTATTTGCAGTGATAATGTCTTATAAATAAATTCCATTTTACTATTTTCCTTTTACTTTTGTTTAATTTAATAATTGTTGGAAACAGGGATTAAAACCCTAGCCGAAACCGTAACCTTTAACCGGTAAATAACGATTGAAATTTCAAACCGCAACTAAGACCGTAACCGAAAAAAAAAATTCATTTGACCGAAACCCCAAAGTCGAAACTCTGTAAACCGAAATAACCGTTTAGTACCCGTTTCATTTAGAAGGCATAATTTTGGTTTTTCATAAATATTATATAATAAAAATTGAAAAAAAGTTGTATTTTTAATTGTTTTATTTTTAAAAATTGCAAATATTAGTAATGGTGTAACTTTTAAATATATGTTTAAGCATGTTTTATTTTCATTTTCATTATAAAAATTTCAAAAACAAGTACAAAATAATTTAAAACGAAAAATTAGTTTTGTAATCTATGTATTTTTGATTTTCTTTTTTATTTTTCATTTTTAATTCAGATTTTTGATTTTAATTTTGTTATGTTTAATTTTGAATTTTTATTTGTGACATTCATGATCGAGTTTTCAAAGAAATTTTTTTTTGTAAACCGAAACCATTCCGTTGTTTCAAAACCGAAACGTACAAAAACCGGTTCACCGTTACGAAACCTTTATTCAAAGATTTTGCGTAACCGATATTTGTTTCGGTTTTAATCCCTGGTTGGAAATAACTAAATATTTAATTATGCTTTCGACCCATAATATTTTAAAGATTTCAAATATCTTTACAATAAAAAAAATTATAAAAATTTTTGTGCTTCTAATCAACAATATGCTTTTTAGTTTTAAAAATTATTGCTTTAACGAAAGGTCTCAAATTTTGTGTTTTATTTATTTTATGTGATATTTTTGCAGATGCAAGTATCGATATATCTGTTTTTATCCCATTGCCATCTCTACTGTGCAGTTAATAACCTGCAAGTGGCAAAATACGGGTAAAACGTGTTTTCTTTTGTGTGTCAAGCGGGGAGGAAATACAATTCAATTAAATTGTCCGAGCGGAAAACAAGCCGCAAAAATGTCAACAATGTGAGGCCAACGTTGGACACAATCTGTCACTAATATCAACGAGTGTTATTTAAAGCTTGTGCGCACGGACAACAATGGGTAAATCGCTTTTGCCAGCGACTGTATAAATATAATAAAAAAAGGATTTTTGTTGTAAGATATTTTCATATGAGATTTATCGCGGCCATTTGCTTATTGACAGCTCAGAAAACACACAACGTGACAAGACAGAAATGTAATAGAATAATAACTGAAAGAGAAGGAGGAGAAAGGTGAGGGTATGAAACAGTTAGGAGGGGTGGGGGTGAGTAATTCATCATGCAAGTCAAGTTAATACTTGAACAGACACACCTGTGGCTGCTCATGTCCTCGCTCCTCTTGGCCATCAATCAATCTTGGCCAGCAGGCGGAAATTTGACTTAACGCCGCTTTGCAATGCATAGAAAATTCAGTGCGGAAAATTATGTGAGTGTGTGTGTGGAAAAGTGAGTTGTAATATTAAGCTTATTAAACAAATTGAAAAAGTTATCATACACTTTTGTTATGCATTTCAGAACGATATCTTGTTTAAAGTCACTTTGCCAATCTATTTACGTATATTTTCCTTTAACTTATCTGATTTTTTCCTTTGGTTTTTTATTTGCTGTTTTTTCACTTTGGGCAACCACAAGTCCGTTTAGGGCTTAAAAGTTTTTGGCAAAACTGTTTTTGGCCTTTTCGCATAAAATAACGAAAAGACGACGACGACGGCGACGGCGACGGGAACTTTTGATAAGCCCACAAAGGCAAAAGGGGTTAAAAGCAAAAACTCTGTGTGTGCTGCGTAAAATGTTCGAAAATTGAAAAGCGCTTTTCCTCACTCCACTCTCCACAGTTGGAGTTGGACCCAATGGTAAATTTGTCGCAGAAAACTGTACAGAATTCATACGGCGCGCTCACAGTTCTGCGCGCCGAGTTCATGTAAAACCCTCATTCGCTTTTATACATGCGTGGCCAAAATTCTCTGTAGGAAATTTA
>JBAMBL010002168.1:0-32284 GCA_037043405.1 Drosophila subquinaria | reverse complement strand
TTGTCACAAACATGTTATTCCCTATTCCCCTTTTCAATACCGGGTCTAAACAGCAACAAGCAGAAAACGCCGCGCGGCCCGAAAAGAAAGTTGCGCTTTTCCCAAAAATTTTCCACATTTGGTTTTGACTTTTTTCTCTCCTTGCTGTTGTTTTTCTTTTTCTTATTGTTGTTGTTTTTGTTGTGGCATTGGCTGTTGGGGCAGGGGGCGTGGCAAGTGTGGCGCGTTGCCAGCAAAGTTTTCGTAATTGTTTTTGCATTTGTGGCGCTCGCACACATTGAAAACAGTTGGGAAAACACAGTGGAGAGGGGTGGCAACTCTGGGGCAGAGGCCCAAATGTGTCCTTTGGTGTATTAAAAAGTTTTTAGAGCTCGCCAAACATTTGCGATTCCTCCCCGTTGGTCCTTTTTGCTCCTGGTTTTGCTTTTCCTCCTTTTGCTGCTCCTGGTCCATTGCCCATTAACATTTTATATGCAATTATGATTATTTTACCATTGTGCATTTGCGGTAATCTTTGGGGAGCAACCGCTTTCAACTTGTAGCCCAGCGAATTTAATGGGCATGTTAGGGCCAGGCCAACAACTGAGTTGGCCACAGTCGCAAGCGCTGTTGCCAATCGATAGACGGAAATGGGAAGGGTAAGGGGAGGGGAAGTGTTGCCACATGTTGCAGCCTCAACCGCCTGGAATTGCAATTAAATTTAATTAAATCAAAAAGATATATTTAGTGGACAGTCGATTAATCTCCGTGTTATGCATTGAAGATTATGAAGAAAAGTGTCAAGGAATCAATAAATAGAAATTTGCAGGTTTTTGAATTTAAATTGAGTAAAGTTAAATGTGGTATAAATTTAGAGGGTAAGTAATGATTGAAATGCATTTCTAATCTAGATCTGTAAAGTTTTTGCCGCAAATAAGAGCTATGATGAACTGGATTAACTTTTGTTTTAAATTTTTATTTAAAAATTATAGATAAAACATTTTTTGTTCAATTTTTATTTAATAATATAGTTACAAATAATTATAATAAAAACTGAAAAATAATTTTTATTTCAATTGCTAAAATAAAAATTGAAAATAAGAGTTAAATTAAAATTTTTAAATGAAAAATTTAATTATTATTTTATAATTTTTTTATTTGGATCGAAAAAAAAGTGTTTTCATTTAATTTTTGATAAAAATTAACAAATAACTTTTATTTAATAATTTATATTTTAAAAATTATAATCGTTTCGGTCCCTGGTTTTGACCGAGTTATGAGAGTATAAAATTAAAATTAAAGTAATTTTAAATTTATTTAGTCAACTCTCGAATAAAAATTAAATTTATTAAAAATTGATTAAATGACCTTAAAAGAAGCAACAAGTTTTTTAACATCCTGAAAATACAAAATAGCCAATTCTAGCTATAAAAGACCTTGAATGAACATAAAGAAAAGATAGTAAAACTTCAAATGGCAAAAAATTTGCCATTTGAACACAAACTTTATCTCCTTTGACTTTCCATAACTGGATTATGTTATAGAGCTACAGCTCCTTCAGAAATTAAAGAAGAAGAGGTGTTTCGAGTGAAGAAGAAGTGAAATTATGAAACTGCAGTGTCACTTCATTGTTGATTATGCGTTGAACGCAGCAATCATTCATTTCATTTAGCAATCTGTCTCTTAGAGCCCTGTCAGCAGCTCTTTCTCCACATTCTCTATACATTATACTATCAGACTGTCATCGGTCATAGCACCTGCCACATGCCTCGTGTGTATGCCTCGTTCAACACATGTATGCAACATGACTGTCTGTGGCATGCCTCTTCTCCTTATTTTTTATTTGCTTGTTTTTTTTATTAACGAGGCATGTTCAAGTGTGTCCTTTTACATATTAGGCATGGCCCAGACAATGCAAAAGACATTGAAGTTGACCCCTAGGTGTGTGTGATTGCCTACCTATATGTGTGTGTGAGTTTGTGTTGTTGTGTGTGTGTATTTGACTGCAGTACTGGCTTGTGGCTTAGCAGCAACCATTCTGTGGTCATTAGCCTAAACCAAAGCTGACTTTACTCTCTTGCACAGATTTTGTGCAGAATTTGCAAAAAAAAAAAAAAGACTAGTCCAAATGCTGCAGTTGGGTGTACTCGACTGGCTAGCTGCCCTGTACTCTGTTGTAAATTTTGAACGACACTAAAATTTTTAATCAAAATAAATTGATCTAAAATTTTTGTATTTTTTTAGCATTAAGAGAAAAAAACTTGATGTTTATGACAACTTTAATGGAAAACTGTAATTTTCATTTATTGCAAAATTCGAAACGAAAAAAAAAATTTCGGTAATGGTCCTCAAAAAAAAAAAAAAAATCAAAATTAGAAGGTGATTTATGTTGAATTTAGGTTGAAAAATTATTCCCGGGTCACTTCTATTTTTTATTAATTAATTTTGAAATTTTAGTGCAAAATGAACTTTTTTTAGTCGATATGCACAAAACAACCATGCATTAAACTTTCAAAATTAATTTAAAAAAACTTGAAGAGACCCGGAAATAATTGTTTCACCTTAATTCATCATAAATCGCCCTTTTATTGGATTTTTTTTTTTTTAGGTGTTTCGCATTTATGGACCTTTACCAAAATTTTTTACAATTAAGTGGTCTTCTCATATTTAATCAAATATTTTTTATACGATTAGTCTTCAAACTAAATATTTTTTTCAGTATCTGCTTATTAGATTTATTTGTTAGTTTTTTCTTACATTACTTTCAGATTTTTAGCTGTCAGCTTCTGTCCCGTTACAACTTATTCACAAAATGATCATACTCTCTTTAAGCGCAGTCTACAGGGTATAACAAGAAAAGAATGAATAAAACGAGTCCACAAAATGCGACGGCGACACAAATCTTCTTTATTGCTGCTACGTTTTTGCATGCACAGACAGGTAGCTCACACACACACACCTACACACACACACACTCGCACACACACTTTCGCACACACTCAGACTGTTACACATGTGTGGACTTTGACAAGAGCACATTAGAAAAGGCCCTAGACAAACAACTAATGGCCTTTTAAGGCATTTTGCAGTCAGCCTCTCGTCCAGCTTTCAGCTCTTACCTGTAAACCAGCTATCGAGGCAGCACAGGTGCTATTGCCATTCCTCCTCCCCCTCCTCCTTCTCCTGCTGCTGCTGTTGGAGTTTTCTCTTCGATCCGTTCAGCTTGTTGTTTTAAATTAAAAATCCCCACACACATACACAGTGTTGGAATATTTTCCATGTTTGCAGTTTTCGTTGACCAAAAATTTGATTTATGCCTCTTGTGGCTTACTTTTTATAAACGTTAGTCGTAGTGTATAAGGGTATTTTGTATTTGGTGTAATGTATGCAACAGGAAGACGGATCTCATATAGTAATAATATTCTTGAGCGGCATTACAAGCTGAGTATATGAAAATATTTAGATTTAACAGACTGTCAAGTTAGGAGTAACCGAATTCGACGTATAAATCAGCGGTGGGCACGAAATCTGAATTGGGGAGCAGGCGCTGGTTCCCGGAGCCCATGCGTGCCCACCTCTGATATAGATCAATAAACATTTCTGGCATTTACACGATAAGAGAGAGACTTGAAAAATAAAGGAGAGAAGCGTATTATCCCCATGAAAATTATAATATTCTTAATATTTTGCCTTTATTCCTTTTGCCTCCTTTGTCGGTAAAAAATATCATCCACAACTTTTACGATTAAACGCTTATTAATGTCAAACATTCCCTTTCATTTTACTTAGTCTTTCAACTTATTCACATCAAGATCGGTCAAATATAACAATAGTTATGGCTGTTTTAAGTTTTAGAGTAACCCTTGCGCCTAATTGTAGGCAATATTTTTTAACTTTTTAGTTTTCATTAATTAATTTGTATCTTTCATTTAAACAAATTTTCTGTTACCTTGAGTGACAAATATATATATTTTTTTTTTATGTTTTACTTTTTTTTTTTTAATAGTGCTAAAAATAATTAGCTACAATTAATTTATATTTAATTTGATCAAAGGGTATCTTAGAGTCGAGTGATTTACAAATATTTTGATATTTTTTTTTATATGCAGTATGTATTTTTATTGGATTTGTTCAGCTGCTTGCTATGGATTTCTATGAAAATATTGCGCATACGCCGCATTGCACGTTCACAGCAAATCGAATTCTCATTTTCTTGGCAACTCTGCCCCCTCTAAAATATGGCAACTCCAAGTTGGCATTGTGCGCGGCCAGTTCGCTGCACATGAACGGCCAATTACACGCAAGTTCCACGCTGTGAATTTCCATTGCCAAGGGCCCTAACAATATGTGTGGCACGGTGTCAGTGTGTGTGTGTGTGTGTGTGTGTGTGTGCCTGTGTGTGTGTGGCTGAGTGGCAACCGAGTGGAGTCAGTTCATGACTTGATTATCACCGCCCGTTGCACTTGCACAGCTGATGGCGACTGCATTTGCATCTGGCATCTGATGAAGTTGCATGCCACATCAAGGGGCAAGGACTGTAAGGCACTGTGAGCTGACGACGCATCATTCAACTGATGTTCTGCGGACGATGCAAAGTAGCAGGCAGACATGTCAGCTGTCAGCCTCAGTGCCACCATTCATGTTTATTCGATTCGAGCGCGAAATTTATGCTAAATATGTCAAATCTTTGCTATTTTTAGTATTTCTAGTATTTTTAAGCAGCTTATTCTGACATTAACGGTTTTCTTGGTATTACCAAGCTCATGTGATTCACATTTAGCTGAAAATATTTTGAAATGTGCTGCAGTATGGGAAAAAAAATTGGATTTTCATTGTAAATTGCAACTAAGAACTGGTATTTCTAGTATTTTTAAATGACCTTTTTTTAATATAGGAAGTTTCCATGGCAAAACCAATCGCATGTGATATTAATTATAATAATAATATATTTTATAAACATCTGTAAAAGATAAAATCATATTTTCGCTAAAAATTGCCATCATAAACTGTTTCCAAAGTGGTTCGGCTTCAGATCTCTGTAGTTAATTGGGTTTAAAAGCTGAAATTTTGGGGATAGAAAGCTGATAATGTTATTAATCTAGTTTTAAATGTTACAAGCTTATTTTCAAAAAAAATTTATATGAAATGCTTTCCAAAGTGGTTCGGCCTCAGATCTCTATAAATACTTGGAAGATTCAGCTGAAATTTTGAATGTACGCAGATGCTGACATTTCTTTTCATTTTTAACGCCTTTCATTTCTGCTTTCCAATAATCTCTATAAGAAAAGTGCTCCCAAAAGTGCTCCCCCTACCCACATGTTTGGGCAATGCACTTATGATAGTTTCTGCAAGTATTTTATGCCAACGTCAACGCAATTTTTGGCCACTTTGCTTATCACACACACAAGTGGAAATTGTGAGGGCGGTACGGCCGTAGGCAAAAGGGGGCGTGTTACTATCAGGTAACGGGCCAACTGTGCAGCCGAGTGCAAAAAAGTATGCACATTAATTCAAGTAAAAATAAATTATAAAGGCAAAAGGGGGAAAGCAGAGCCGACGCAGCCGTCGACTTTTCGCATCTCGTGCATTTTATGACGTTTAATGTGTTTCTACTGTCAGCGGCAGAAGTCGCAGTCGCCGTCACCGTCGCTGTCGGCGTCGACGTTGCAACTTTGGAGCAGAGTGAGAGCAGCGTTGAGTGCATTTTGTTGATTTATAATAAAATAATGTAAAAATATTACACAATAATGAATGCGCGCGGGGTGTTGTCTGTTGCTCTCTCTCTCTCTCTTTCGTTTTCTCCCTGTCTCTTTTATTCTGTCTGCCTGTGCTGGCATGAAATATGAAACAAGCAAATGTTCAGCGAGAAAAAGTTGCGAAAAGAAAGCAAAAACCAAACAAGAACAAAAATATGAAATATGCGGCAAATAAAACTTTTAACTAAAATTATATATGTAATGGTATGTTACACACACACACACACACATACTCTGTCTCTGTGTGTGTGTGTGTGTTGGTTTGTCATGTTGTTTACGTTCACTTCTTGGCCATTTTTCTTTTGGCCAGGCTGCTTGAAAATTTATGCGGCACTCTGAACTGTGCATGCCCTACATTTAAACCAGAGAGAATGAAGGACAAAGAGAACTGTCCAATGATACTTTGATTTGTGAAATGTTACAAAAGCTTTTTAAAGTGCTTAAAGCATTAAAATTTAAGCCAGAACTTTAATTTTAAATAAAAATAACTTGTTGAATTTGGTAAAAATAAAATAAAAAGAACTCTTAATTTTTGACATATTTTTCTAGAGCTTGCAATTATATCTCAAATTAATTTTTAGCTAAAAACACTGGAAATGCCTTAGCTTTAAATCAGCTTTTGAAAAGCTTACTTAAAGTAAAAACTCTTAGACTTTTACATATTTTAATAAAACTTGTAATACTTTATTAAATACATTTTCAGCTTAAATTATTGGGAATGCCTTATCTTTAAATCAGTTTTTGAAAAAGCTTACTTAAAGTAAAAGCTGATGATTTATTAATTCTGAACTTCTTAATGAGCTTTCAATATTTCTAAATATTTTTAAATATTTCTAAATAGGTTTCCAGACTCGGGTGTATATATTATTAATTATTATAATTCTTGGAACTTTCGATTTAAGTAAAAGCTTCTTGTAACTACACTTTCAGCTATTTTCATTGAGTTTTCTATGCTGATTGATAAGTTTATCAAAGATTTTCCTAGGCTTGTCTAAAGTAAAAGCTGTTTATTTAGTGATGAATGAGTTCCTACAAAATGCTTTCAAAGTAATAGCTATTTTCAACTGCACTTTAAGTTTTCTTAATACAAAAACTTTTAAAAAGCATATCAAGCTTCGCATAAAAGTTGCCTTAAGTATTGAAATGGTATTTACAGATTTTGTTTGCACTTAATTCCTAAGACAAGCTGTTGACATGCTCGCATTGTTTGCTTGTAGTGCAACATAAACTTTAGCTAACTGCAAACCCCATAAATATATTTTCCAAGACCCGCACTTAAAGTCAACACTTACAATCTGTTCCAAGTATGTGTGTGTGTGTGTGTGTTATGACGTTTTAGTCCTTGCAACTTTATCGCGCCAGAAATTGCATCATATTTCAAGACAGCGCGACAAAATATAAAAATACAAAGTTCACACAGGTAGACAACTTTTTTACCTGACAATCTTTTCCCCACACTTGTTACCTCAGTCAACACACATACACTCACACATACACACACATGTCAGGCATGTCGAAAAACTTCTTCTTGTTGCGGCCACGTTGCGTATGAGTAATGCGAGACAAAGTTGAAATGCGCTTTTTTTTTTCTAAAGAAAATCGCTTGGCATCGAGTTTGAGTTTATTAAAAGGTTACATCGCTTGATTATAATTTATAATGACACTGGGCTAAGAGCGACGTCGTCTTAGAGCGCAATCCTTGGCATAATTTTGAAAAGGCGAAGATAAAAGCGCAGTATGCACATAATTAATGAAAGACCAAATGTCGTCTTCAGCAGCGTATGCAGCAACAGCATTCTGAAAATGGAGAACAAGAAGACACAGAGTGAGAGAGAGAGAAAGAGAGAAAGTGAGAGAGAATGAAGACCAAACAAAGTGTAATTAAAAAGTACTTAGTGTAGAGTCATTCGTTTCTGCTTCCTCTACACTTAGAAAATAATGCGCACAATTAATTTAAATATTTACACTTTGATTGAGCTGCAAAAATTAAATTGATCAATCTATAATGTGTGCACTTTTATTATAAATTAAATATGAATATATTTGATATAAAATTCCAATAAATTTCCGTTAAATTGTTATTTTTGTATATTAAAATATTTAATCGTTAATATATGATATTTGAGTGCACAATTAATTTAAATATTTACACTTTGATTGAGCTGCAAATATGAAATTGATCAATCTATAATGTGTGCACTTTAATTATTAATTAAATATGAATATATTTGATATAAAATTCCAATAAATTTCAGCTAAAGAGTTATTTTTTCATACCAAAATATTAAATCAAAACTATAAAATATTTGAAATTTAAATCTTATGACTTTAATCAAAAATCTTGCAATAATTATGGATATGATTCTGTGATGTATTGATTTAGACTTAAGACTGAAAACTAAATTTAATATGAAAAATTTTAAACTTTAAATTTTTCATAAAGCCGTAAAAGCATTTAATTTTAGGTTGAAAAAAATAATTTAAAAGAATCATTTGCGAATTTTGAAACGCATAGCTAAATATGGCAATTTAAAATTAAAAGTAATTTTATTTTTAGGTTTTCAAGGTTCGTATCAATTTTGACATTAAAGTTTAATTTTAAGCATTTAATATTGAAATGTAAAATGACAAAATCAAATGTAATTGTACTTATTTTTAATTATTTACTATGCAATTTTTCTCTGTGTATAGCTTTTCTTTCTTTCCATTGTCTCTCTCTCTGTCTTTCGTTTTCTTTCATTCTTACCTGCGATAAATAGTTTTGCGCTGTTGTAATTTATTATCGTTAGCGTTATCCTTAAAGAAGTAGCGCCTGATGCCGCTCAGATACGAGCGAAAATATTCGCTCCAATTAATCGTTGCTATGTTAAACTGCAGCTTCTCACGCTCCCCAACCGGCAGCAGCTCGTTCAATTCGTCAATGTTGTGATGGGCGAACTTCCACTCCTTCAGCCCAAACCAGGCCATCATATTGATTATGCGCGAGATTTTCCGATATGCCTTCACGTATCTAACGACCACAAGACCACAGACACACAATGAAAAGTGGACAGACAAGGGACGACAACAACAACAACAACAAGAGGAGGAGAAGACGCTCATTTAGTATTGATTACCTCTGCTAATTGGTCTGCAACTGGAGGAGCATCAAGCCAGTTCAAGAGGTTCATAAATAAATGCCAAATGCCACTGGTAATGCGCTCTAATTGCAATTTGTTAAATATAACGCATACGACATGTTGTACGCGCACAACCAATGCAATGCAGCGCTAGCAGGTGAACTTAATGTGAACTCAATTTAACTGCATATACACTGTACTTATAGTTGGATATATAACTATACTTATGTATGCATTTTTCTTATGTATTTTTTAAGATCTAAAATTGAAAACTAATTACTTGAAAATGTATTTCTTTTTGGAAAACTAAGTTTTCAAAAATTGGATCTTTATTTATATTTTTTTTTCAAAATAATGTTTATGTATACAGTGGAACTTCTATAGCTCGATTTTTCTCTAACTCGAACTGAAATGCATTTACTAAACTTACAAAAGAAATAATTGCAAAGTCGAAGTCTCCATATACCTGTTAAATTCCGATTCGAATTACTAATCAATTAGATTATTTTTGGAAATAATCGTAGTGACTATATAATTCACTGTTGAAAAATTTGTGATTATATAATGATTACGATTTCAGTAAATCAGAAATAATCTAAAATTATTACAATTATTCAAAAATATTCAGAAAAAATCAAAAATAATCAAAAATTATCTTTCTGATTAATTCGAATTATTTTTAATTTTTTCTGATTATTTTGGCAGCTTTGATTGTGAAAATTTAAAATAATTTGATTTTTACTAAATAGTCATAAATAATCAAAAATAATCAGAAATAATCAGAAAAAATTAATCCGAATACTCAAAAAGATTCTTTTTTATTGTTTTCTGATTATTTTTCAAAATTGTAATTGTAATAATTAAATAATTGGGCAAAACCGAAAATAATGATAATTTAATCATTAGCTCGACTTTTATTGTTAATATTTTCTTCCCATTGTAAAAATAATTGCATTTTAATTTTGTAATTTGTAAGAGTAGCTGGTCAAAAATGCTGAGATCCACTGTATATATTTCATATCTGTATTTGTAAATAAGTAGTAATTTTATCAAGTTTATAGTAAGTTTCCAAACTGCCTCTCTTAGCTAATATACCCCAAGCAAGCTGTGCTATTGTCAAACCATTCAATTGCCTTTCAATGTAGCGTTTAAAATCCCTTGAATGTAGCAAAAAAAGAAAGAAAAACCCCAAAACACACTAAGTTATACAGCACAATCGCATTGGGTGTGACTGTATCGATATCTATCTGCCATTTACTCTCTCTCTCTCTCCTCGCTCTGTATTGCTTTCTCTCTTCCTCTGTGTAGGTTTGTGTGTACTTACATGCGCTTTTGTCCGGTGGCCATGGCAATTAAATCTAAAATATAAGCTGGGATATTGTGCAAGAAAAATGCAATTGCACAATGCAGAGGCTTCGATGGTATTATAACGTACGAGAAGCACCTGTGACAATAATGCGGTCCAATGGGTTCGATGTCCAGTTTCCAAGTTGCAGGAATCGTCAGCGATTCATTCAACAGCATTGCCCCCATTTTCGATTTTAGGTTTAGTTGCCCGTTTTTTGGGGTTTTTGGGGTTTTTCCATTCGAGTTTTTGTTATTCCGTTGCATGTTTTGTATTTGGGGTTTTTTTGTAGTCCGTTTTTTTTTGTGGTTGTGTTGTGGCATGTGGTTCAGTTGGCATTGTTTCAAGGTATTAAGCAGCGTGTAGATAAATTTTCCGAAACAGAAATACAGAAATAGAGAATTAAGGAATTAATTAAGCATTACGGATTAGACATGCATGCAATATGGCCAGGCAGCGTGTGTAGTCGGAACTTTTGCCACAATCAATTGAAATTCAAACAAAAGAATATTTTGTATCAATATAGCCAGGTGTGTATGTGTGTGTATGAGTGTGTGTGTGTGCTTATAACTCACCAAAGCGCCTTGTCGAATGGCTCGTGAAAGCCTTGACGCGACAGGTGCATGTACTCGCCCCAGGTAATGTTGTTCACGTCCGAGACGTAATTGTACACGGGCAGCTCGGATCTTTCATCGACTTCATTTTCACGCTGTTCGTATCTGAAATGTAATTATCAAGCGGGTGAAACAAAAAAAAGCGTCTTATATTTTACATATAAAACAGAAAAGCTTTAAATTGAAATATAACAAAAAACCAAAAATATGAAAGTACATAAAGAAAATAGAATAATTGTTCTTTTTCACATATGTATAAAGTTTTTGCAATTATACCTGTTTTAAAATTAAACAAAACTCTAAATTCATTTTATCAGATTACTAACAATAGGGGTCTCAGAAATCGCTTTTGCTTGAATTTCACTTTAATTTCATACTAATTTAATTTCATACAAATTTAAGTGAAATTCAAGCGAGAGTGATGTCTGTGGCACCCCTGAATATTTTTATTAATTTTCCCATCATTGTATTGTTTTTACAATAAATATATTTTTTCGATTTCTAAGAGGTTTTAGTCCTTGAGGTATTTTTTTAGACAAATTATATAAAAATGTACATGATTTTCGTATTTTAAATTTTTGAAAAAAAAAATATTTTTTGACTAGTGAATTTTTTGCATCTCATTTATCTGTAAGGAATTTGTTTAAGCTTCTATCCTAAAATTGATTTGATTAACTTAGAACTTCATAGTAAATATTTTAAAATTTAAAAGTTATATTTTTTAATTTTTAAGTTCTTTAAATTTATATATTTTAATTAATATTATTTTTATATCTTTTTTATCGGTTGTTTTAAGTCGACCCTTAATAAAAAAACAAACAATAATAAGATAGAAGCCTAAACTGTGAAACTTATGAAATCCGACACCATAAAAAAACCTCTTAATTGATTAACTGACGTGACGAATTTTTTAAACTGAAAAAAACTTATAGCTATATGTAAAGAAAATAGAAAAAGTAAACTTAAACAAGCAACTAATATAAATAAATAATAGGCAAAATGAACAATGAATTTAAAAGTAAGGAAATGAATTAGAAATGAGCCACAAATCGTTAATTAAACTGCTGCTCTGTAAGGTAGTTCAATTCCTTTGGCAGACTTTATGTGTTAAGCTGCAAAAAAGTCTTTAAAACAATACGTTGCCCCTGTGTTCGACTAGCAAATTGAGCAAGTACTTTATGTGGATTTTCCACCCCCTTTTTGCTGCCCTTTCGACTAACCTTCGGGCGATATCCCAGGCGGATGCTATCATGGCATTCACCACATAATCGGCGGGCACCATGTTCGCCTTGCAGTTGGCGGTGCCGTAAATGCAACGTACGAGTCCCCGGGCCGACCAAGTGCATAAACCTGATGGCCCGTACAAATTATCAGTCCAGCCGGGAAATGGATCCTTGTACGTTGACATTACTGCAAATAAATAAGAATTAATGGCTGCTTTGTTGGTCAGAGAGACAGTTGGATAGATAGAGATACACAGAGAGAGAGAATGGAGAATGGAGACTCGAGTCCGGAGACCGTTGTTGATTTTAGACAACGCCAAAAGCGATAATGGTCCAATGACTCCTCTTGCTCCTTCCGTTTTTCCTTATTCTCCCTTTAACTGGTAACTGCTAACTGATATGCCTGACTCCCAATTGCAAGTTTTGCACTTGAATTTTCCTTTTCTATTTTTTTTTTAAAACCCATTTCATTTCATTTCATTTGCTGTTGTTGTTCTTGTTGTTGGGGGCAGACCAGGATATGCCAGGATGTGTTAGGATGCTTTGGCATTTTTGTGTTAAAATAAATGAAAATTTGTTTGCGCTTTGTTACGGAGCTGCAGTCTAAAGTCAGGAGTCGAGAGTCGAGAGCTGCGGCAAACGGGAGTCGCCAGTTGTGGGTCTGCTTTTTGGGTCTGAGCAAGTCAGGCATGTTCTGACTTTTAGCTGGGCTTTGTTATACCCTTCGAAAGGGTATTACATATTTTTGTAACGTATTGAAAAGAAAGTGCGTATGTTTTAAAATATAGACAATAAACGACTAATAAATTAGAATCTATATTGGCCTGTTCGCCTGAGGCTGCGCATGCCATTTTAAGGCAGGGCCCCCAGTCCCCGAACAAGCAAGTAGAATTATAAAATATAATTATTATTTTGCCATTTTTAGCCAAAAACTAAAAACAATTGATAGATTGGAATATAAGCTGTTGAATAGGCCACTTTTTAAGTTTTGCAGATATATAAGTATATAAATTAGCTATATGAAGCATTCCTTGCAAATCAGATTTTTGTAAGAAAAAAATATTTATTTCTTATGTTTTTTAATATTTAATTATATTATAATAGTTTAAATCGAATCAATTTATAGTTATTAACTTGAAATTTAAATTTTTAGAGATGCATATTTCGAAAAAATAAAAACTTTGTAGTTTTTGTAGATATTTAAAAAAAAATCAATAGATCTCAAATCTTATTGAGTTTTACCAACCTCAGATAGTTTATAAGTTTTGCAGATAACTTAAATCAAATAAATTTATAATTATAAAATTTAAATTTTTTATTTGGTAAGCCCTACAATTTTTTGAGTTTTTTCGAAAAATAAAAACTTTGTTGATTTTCTAGATATCTCAAAAGAAACTCAATAAATCGCAAATCTGACCAATTTTAACCAACCTCAGCTTGTTTAGATGCCATAGAAAGAATCGGTTGAAGTTTTCATAGGAAAAGAGGTTTGTTTCGGAGCAAAACAAGTGTCGCTTCTTATTCATTTAATTTGCAAGGGTATTTAAGTCTTCGGCAAAGCGAAGATAGATTTCTCCGTCTCCGTCTGCTCTTTTCGCTACGTTTCGTTACGTTGCGTTTTCGGTTGGCGTTGCACACACAAAAAAGTTTCTTGCACATGCATTTATCTAGGCAAAGCTTGCCACACTCGACTCAGCTCTGCTCGACTCGACTCGAGTCTTCGACTTTGGTCCCCAGTCGGTATGGGGGCAAAATGCAACGTTGTTTTCTGTTTAGCACAAAATTTTAAATATTCCTTTTTCTAGCTGCTGCTTCACTGATCCTTTGGGGTCCTGTCCAAGTCCAGGCAGCTTGCGAATTTCAAATTTCTCTTTTGCTTTTTTATTACTATTTTTTCGTTTTTTTGTATGCAATCTCACGAGCTGCCCAGGGGCATTTTGGGGCTAATTATCTGACAATTAGTTTGTGAAGTCAACTTTAAGACCACAGCAAATCTCGTTCTTTCTCTTCTTACTCTTTTGCTTTCCTTTCCAAGGATTATCTTACCAATGGGCGGTCGAAAAATGCCTGCGGGCAAGTGAAAGGCGCGATGATTGACCAGATTTTCTGCGCATTTCTTCGTCATGGTATATGTATTGGGCATATCACCAATAAGACAATGACGCAGCTTCTCCAGGGTCTCGTCATCAAAGGTGCGATAGATCTACAAGAGAAGAGCAGTCAGTTTTACCATCTCAATGTTGCAAATTGCAGTTTTCTTTTGTAATTTAAATAAATTGTTAAGCCAATCAGATCAGGCGGCATTCATTGCGTATGCACATAAAATAATAACAATATTCATGAGTACTGTTTGTTTACTCCCTCTCTTTTTCCCCACTCGCTTTTATGTGCCTTTTAAATGCCCCACGCATTGAGTTTGCTCGTTCAACCAACCTGCATGATTTTTTCGTAGCCAATTTCATTCTCGTACACTTGCTCCTTGATGAATTTGCGATTGCAGTTGCAGTACAGTGTCGAAATGTGCACAAATGACTGCGGCACCATTGAAATGGGCGGGTTGGGGGCGTGGCATCATGTCCAATGTTGATTGAATTGTGTTGAAATTGTTTGCACGACGCGGCCGTAAAAATATGCAACAACAGAAAAAGCATTACGTTAAAAAAATAATATAAACATACACACACTTACAGAGTGCTGTAAATATTAAAATTCATACACAAATATTTTACATGCAGACATGGGGAATTATGTATTTTGGTTACTTAAAAACGATATGTGAATATTTAACTCAAATCCACAACAAAAATCCATTTTAACCAAACTTTAACCACAATCTGTTAATGCTACCATTAAAAATTACCAAGAGATTGCGTATGGCGTTCAAATTACATAATTTAATACAAATGTGTTGCTCAAATGATTTTCTGTGTGGTTCAGAGTCATATCTCAGGATCTGTTTCAGCAATTATACTGAAAGTTGTTAAATAAACTAATAAAATGGAACTCGACAGGTTTCTGATTTAAATAGGGTTAAAATTATGGAATATCAAATAATTCGTGATCTCATTGGGTTGTTCATAAAGATATTTTTAATATACATACATATGTATATGATAAATATGGAAAATATATTTTCAAGTTTGCAGTTCTCAGTTAAAATTGCAGCACTTTTTTAAAAATAAATTCTACTGAATCAAATTTGTTTGAAATTGACAAAAAAGGGTTCCTAGAGGGGTTCAGCGTCAGATCTCAGGATCTTTTCAAGCTATTAAGCTGAAAGTTGGTATAAAGACCTAATAAATTATGTTTAAAAAGTTGAAATATCTAGATTCATTATACCTGTTCTAAGAACTAAATGGGAACTTATAAAAGCTTTAAAATCAAAATATTGTGAAAATATGCTGATAGTATAATTGATGTTACTCTTTAAGACAACTTCACGGATTTTCTAAAAGCATAACGTTTTTGAATTTTAGAACAAATATTTCTTACCTTCAATTGCTTCATTTGCATGGCCAAGTCGAGTATCTTCTTAGTGCCGAGGACATTTATGTCGATGGCATCGCTAAGTTTCTCATTGAATTTAACCGAAGCGACAACGTTGAAGACGATCTAAACCGAAAAAAATAACGGAAAAAAACTAGACAATGTAATGCATATTAAAAATGTAAAAATGCCAGCAACAAAACAACAACAACTTTGCAGCTTAACAACAAAAGCACATGCAAAATGCACGAGAAGTGCATGCAAAACAGAAACAGAAGCGATTGCAGGATGCATTTGGTGTCGCCTCGTCCTGGCTGCGTTCGCTGATAACCTCAAAGTCAGCAGGATGAGCAGGACGAGAAGGAGAAAAAGACACGCGGATAAGAGACAGAGGACAGAGGAAGGAGGCAGCAGGACATGGCTACACATGCAACTGCAGCATTGAACATCGACAACAAAGCAATTTTAGTTTTAAAACTGTACAAGGACTAAGCGCTGTGAATCCTGCCGACTGCACCACATGCAAGTGAGTGACTTGTATGCAAAATGTTTTCCTAAAACACAAAAAATAAAAATATAAAAAATCGCACACAAAAGAAAACAAGTGAGAAAGCTGCTGTATTGTCTGCGCGACTGGCAAGATACCCAGCAAACAGTTTTGAGATATCAAGAAAATTTATCAAAACTAAACTGATAAAATAGAAATGCCTCTAAAATCTAAAATATTTTTCTAAAACAATAAATTTTAAAAAAAGAAATCGCTAAGAATTTATCCTTAGTATTGGACTCATCTATTAGACGAAAATTCTCAGGTTTTTGATGTTAACCGATATCCTTTTCTTTTTCACAATTTAGCCTGCTCAGTAATATAACTAATATAAGGAACTTGTTTTATTTTTAAATCAAGAAAAATTTGTAAAATTTTTCATTTTAAAATAATAAAAACATTTGAAAATTCTTAAAAACAAATGGTGTTACAATCAAAATAATTTTAAATAATTCTTGCTTCTCAAAGATATTTTTATATGAAAAATCTGAGTTAGCAAAAAGTTTTGAAATAACAAGAAAATTTATGAAAACTATACTGATAAAATCGAAATGTCTTTGAAATGAAAAATATTTGTGTAACAAAGGAAATTTTACAATAAAAAAAAAAAGAAATTATCCTTGGTAATTAAATAGACAAAAATTCTCAGGTTTAAGATTCTAACTGATATCTCTTTTTTTCTTCATAATTTAATCCGCTGAGTAATTGAATAACTAAAGAACATTTTGGAAAATATAAGGAACTGTGTTTTTAATTAATAAAAATTTGCTAAAACTTTTATTTTAAAATAAGAAAATCGTTTGAAAATTCTTAAAAACAATTTACAATCAAAATAATTTTAAATAATTCTTGCTTCTAAAAGATTTGTATATAAAAAATCTTAGTTTTAGAATAAAAGTCTTGATTTTAGCTTTAATTTTTTCTATTTTTATACAGTTTATTTGCATTTATTTGTAGTTTATCAAATCGAAGCTATAGTCTGCTGCCTGTTACCTACCAAAGCATAAAACAATCACACCCTTTTCTGAGCATTCTCAATGGGTGCAGGGTATAAAAAGAAACTAAAACAGCAAACGGATGCGCCTGGCAGGACAATGGCTCGCGCACGCCAAACACTTGAAGCATGCACAGGAATTTTCATTTATTTATATATTGTTTTTTATAACCGGCAGAAAGAGAGAGAGAGAGAGAGAAAGAAGCAGACGCTTCAAGAGAATCCTGTGTAGCTGGCGTAGGAATATATTTTCACAGTTTTACGTGTTGGGTTTCAATTTTTGTTGAAATGTAGAAAATATATACAAATATACATATGTATATTTTTGTGCCTTTGGTTTATTTTATTTTTTGGTATGCGGAGAAAAAATCATAAAAAGTAAATAAAGCGACGACTGCATGCTGTTGTCGTAAACATGGCGCCTGCCTTTGCCAGTAACGTAATGCACTGAGCGGCAGATAGACAGTCAGATAGAGAGACAGTCAAACAGATAGATGGAGAGAGAGAGAGAGAGGAAGAGGAGCAACTCATTCAAACAGATAGGCAAACACACAGAGAAGTGAAGTGAAGTGAAGTTTCACACAAAAGTCCATTGATTGAATTGCCAACAAGCAGACAACAAAATGCAATACACGAGATCCTCTCCAGATATTCTCAACCGAGACAGAGACACAGCTACAGATAAAGAGAGAGAGAGAGAGAGAGAGAGGAAGCTACTCACTTGGACCTCAGACAAGAGCATTGCACGGTCGCCGGCATCGATGTCCAGGTCGATGGCACTGTAATCAGCGCGTATCGGATGCACCTTCTCCAGCAGCTCAGGGCACTCCACGCGCATTGTGTTGAATATCTGTGAAACAAGTAAGGTATACTAAGAGTTACCCTGTAATTTAAGCCTTCAACATTCTTCTTGAAACAAAGAAGTTTCTCTCTAAACTTACAAAAATACTGAAAATTAAATTTAAAATTAATAAAAAAATATACTAAAAAAAATACTGAAAAAAATACTGAAAAATACTGCAAATTATATTGGCTACATTTGGTATTCGTATTAAATATTTGTTAATCAGAAATCTTACTGAGAGATACCCTGTAAGCAAGATTATATATTTTTAGCTAATTTTTAATTAAAAATGAATAAAAAATTTCTACAAATATATGAGAAACTTATATTTGGTATGTAAAAAATACTGAAAATTATATTTGCCACATTTGGTATTCGTATTAAATATTTGTTAATCTGAAATCTTACTGAAAGATACCCTGTAAACAGTTTTTCTCTAAGTTTTAAAATACTAAAAAATTATATTTTGTTTAAAAAATTTAAACATACAAAAAATTCAAATCACAACTGTTGGTAATTTTGGCGTATTTAATATTTTAGTATTTTTATGAATTTGAGCTCTACTAATTTGTTAGTATCTTTGATTTCAGCCAAATCTAAATACTAACATTATGTCTGTTATATAAAAATTACATGTGCAGAAATATTTGCAGAAATTACGTTATTTATTCAACGTCGAAATCATTTGGTTTTAATAATAAATTATTTATTTATAATTGATAATTTCAATGATTTATAAAAGCCCTACATTTTCAATGATACTGAAATCTATTTTCATTATTACATCAACATTCCTCAGTGACAATGATTGAAATAATTATATTGCTTATGAACACAGCTTAAAAACAAATTAATTATTATTTTTACGCCTGTATTAATACTCTGGAATTATTTATCTTAATATTCGCACAATTCTGCATACCTACTGCATTGAATTATAGGTTACAGGGTATATAACAACAATGCCAACAGCTAGCGTTGAGTTTGCATTGTGCATTGCCGCCAGGAGACGATTGACAGGCAAACGGAGAAGTTTCCCTTGCGTTTTTCCTTCGTCACATTCACATTCACATTTACACTCACCATCAGACACACACACACACGCACACACTCAGTAACAGAACCGGCAGCAACTCATTTCCTCAGTTGCTATTGACTTACCGACTCATTGAAGAATCCCTGCAATCGCTGCTGCACGCTCATGTTGTCCTTGCTGCGTATCAGCATGTAAATTTTACGCAAACCAAAGGCCCGCAACAATTTCTCGGTTAGCACTTTGCCCACAAAACCCGTGCCGCCGGTAATGAGCACCGTCGCATCACTATAGAAATCCGTAACGGGCATGCAACTTGCCGTTGCACCAACTTTAACTCCCTCCCCATCTTTGACTTCAGCTTCAACATTTCCATTTCCATTACCATTGCTCATTGTGGTCGCCTCGAGGTTCTCCGTGGAGGAGCTTGTCGATGAGAATGCCTTCCGTGATGCTGTCAAGGGGAAGGCAAAGAGTTTTCAATATGTTAAACACGGTTTAAAAAATAAAGGAATATTAAAAGGAACTTTTAAAGCTCGAAATTCTAAAAACCAGCGCAATAAAAATCCAACGCCTTATGCAAATGAATGATGAAGTGTTGAAAACATTTCTCACTCATTCTATAGAAGGATTAAATATTCAAATTTGTACAAGTTTTATTTTAAAATAACTGACTTAATCTCATAAAGATTTTACTTAAATCTAAGCATATATAATTTATTTATTTATTTATTTAGTACGACTAAAAGCAGTCGGCAAAAAGTAAAATAATTTTTTTAATTTAATTAAAACTACAAAATAATAAAATAATTGTATGTAAAATTTAATTATAACTGAGAAGAAAAAAGTTAAATTAAGTTAATTTCAAAAAAAGTGGTATTTATTTTGAAATAGGAACTTTTATTTTCAATCGCTATATGTTGTCTAAAAAATCCATTTTTTAAAAAAATGCTTAGTTTATTTTTAATGTTCGGAAAATTCTTAGCACAGTGTAATAACATCTAGTATTATTAAAAATTTACTTTATAATTTTATGAGAGAATGAGAATGAAAGATTGTAGAATTATCTCCTTAAGTTTCATACAAACTATTCAAAAGCCTTTTCCCTTTTCAGCATTTTTTTTTTCCATTGCTAACGAGTATCCATTTTCACATATAGTATCTTTTATCTATATCTACAATCTGTTTGTACGCACCTTTAATGTCGTTTGTTTCCTGCATTTTACACTAAATAAATATAAACGAACCGCTCGATAGGAAAGTAGAACACACATTGAAAGTTCTTTTAAGTTCGACATTTTTCTAATTGTTAAAAATAATATAGGGGCAATATATACATATCTATGTGGAACAAAGACAATCAATAAATGACAATCCATGTGCCATAAAGATTTTCCCACCGAAATGTCAATTATTTAAAAGGAAATGCTAACCCAATTATATCATATAACAACACATGAGTGTGTTTGAGAGTGTGTGTACGTGTGTGTGTGTGCGAGTGTGTGTGTGTGTGTGTGTAAATGGTGTACTTGATGAGTTATTCAACTAAATGTTTTGTGCGCCTGTTGAGGTCTTGCGCTGACATTGCGGTTGCATTTGACCTGATGACCTGCACTGCAGTACACACACACACACGCATACAACACACACACGCACAGTGTCCACCCTTGTTAGTGTTTGGTTACCTAACTTTTCTCTTTCTCTCTCTCCGCTGTCGTTAGACGCCTCTCGCCAGCCGTTTTTAAACATTGTTAATTATTCAATTATCAACAGCCAATGTGCCTTGTGCCACTTCTCCCTGCTGTCAGTGAACACAACGCTGTTTAGCCCAGTAATTAAAGGGCAGAAAGACTAATGAGTTTGTGACAACAACAAGATCTCAGATAATTTAAGAGTTAGAGCAGCCAAATTAGCTAACAATACACCTTCGACTTGCACATACTTGAAGAGTGGGCCGAAATTAAGCCACAAGTTGGTCAAATACTTGCCAAAAAAAGGATAGAAATGGTTGTGATAGTAAGTGATAGTAAAGCCAAGTACTATTTTTTGTTGTTTCATTAATAACTAAGTTTTAAAGGTTTTTTCCTTAGCGGTTGAAATATGCTGTGGCATTGTTTTTGATTCATTTTTTAGTTTATATTATAAAATATTGGAAAAATATTTAAAAAATAAGTGAAGTAATATTTTATAAGTTGAAGCATTAGACTAACAACCTGCATTTAAATTTTATGGATATCTCGTTTAGTTTAGATTTTATAGACGCTTAAAATTTTTGTATGTGCTGGTTGAAATAAGCTGTGGGCCACTGTAGATCAGTTTTATTTTAGAATTTTAAATTTAAAGAAAAACATCGAGCAACAAAAGATATTTTGTAGGAACAACTTAGATTTGTCACATGGAATGTTTGCTATTTTGCGGTTGTTTGCTAAAGTTTTTATTTCGATCAGTTAAAAAATAAACAATGTAATTAATAAACAATGTAATTAATAATTGTAATAGTTTAAATATAATTATTCATTGTTAATATAATGCAAATCAATTTGCTTCCTTATTTGTATAAATACAATATATTTAAATTGCAATAAAAAATTTATTTACAACGCTTTTGCCTGCGTACCGGGAAACCAAATTTCGATGTTATTTTTAAAATAATTAATATTCAACAATTGTTTTTTTTTTCTAAATATATTTTATGAAATTGTTTTTATACTTTTTTTTTAATAATTTTTATTTTTTTTTATAATTTTTACTTTTTTAATAGTTTTTCTTGAATTTATGTTGTTTGAATTGAGCTGGGCATCTAAGAGTTGAGCACCTGATAATAGCATTCCCACTTGCCTGTTCATGCAACCAAGTGTCCATCTATGTGAAAATATTCCCGACACTGTATTAGTCTGTCTGCGTGTGTCTGTGTGTTTGTGTGTTTGTGTGTGTGTGTGTGTGTGTCTGCCATGGCCAACATGGCCCATGTTCATGTGCATGTCCAGTCAGTCAGTTCATTGCGTGTTTTGCACTGTGTATCTAACAGTAAATGTGTCTGTGTATGTGCGTGTGTATGTGTGTGTGTGCGTGTGTGTGTGTGTGTGTTAGCCAGAGTGCAGCATATGTTGTTTGATTGCATGTGGCATAAAAAGAAAGCAACTAGAGCCGCACATATGCCGACTATTGCGTGACACTCTTGACGTTACATTGTTGTTGTTGTTGTTGATATCGTTGTTGTTGTTGCCATCGTTGTTTGTTGTTGTTGTCGTCTTTGTTGTTGTCATATTTTGTTAGTGTTTGTCAACCAGGATGTTCCGCTTTGTTTGTCCTGCCATTAGCTTGGTTTAATCATATCACACGCGAGCTTTAAATAATAACTTGCCAAAGCCGACATTTTAATTTAAAATTCCAAGCAAAATAACCATATCTAATTGGAGGCAAAAACTTAATACACAAAAAAATACAAACGTTTTTAATATACATAATATAATGTACAAAATTATTTTATGTAATGTACAAAACAATTCAAACCTTTTTGTTATTATGCATACAAAAAAAATTAAAACGTTAGAAAAATCGAAACCTTGTTGTAATTCATATTTCCTTCTCATTAATATGTTTATTTTAGAAATTTATAGTTTGTTAAATTATTTTAAATATTAATTTGTAAGCTTAAGAAATTTCTAATTTTTCTTTATGATATATTGACTGCTTTTATTCCATTTCTTTTATAATATTTCAAGTGCAAGAATGTTAGAGCAATTAAGGCCTAAATTCAATTAGAAAATACATATATATATATTTTTTTTTTTTATAATGACGTGTACACATTTTCGCATATTTTTATATTATGACAGATTTTCTCTCATAGAATGTTTGAAAATAATATACTTACATTATAAAGTCATGCCTAGTAAATAAACTCAACGTCTCCCATTTAAACTTTTTCTCAGAAGAAGTTTAACAAGTCTAGCAAACACCCTGTAAGCATAAAAGCTTTCGTCGTTTTCTTTTGTTCGCTTTAAGCAAAAACACACAAAGCTTTGGCAAAACATCGTCTTAAGCTTTGCTCAACTTCCGGTTTGCGTCCACACTAAGTGTGCAGTGATAAAAGCTCCCGCACAACTTGAGAAACTACAGTTTCTTATGGCAACGTGATAAAAAGCTTTAAATTTCAATGTCAAGTTTAAAGATTTGCCATAAATAAACTGTCGATAAATAAAAGCTTATGCCTAGCAGTTTAAATTAAAGTAATTTAAATAAAAAATTTAAAATGCAATCTATGCATAATTTAAAAGTATTATTTATGACCAAAAATTATACTTAATTATGTTCGCTTCAAAAAATACACACTTTTATTGCAGTTTTTTGTTCGATGTGCTTAATGAATCGAAATGTTTATTACATTAACATAATTAGCCTTTTTACACACATTAACATTCATATATAAATAGATTTTTTATTGTTCTTTAAACACTAATTCCATAATTTACGTTTAATGCTAGTTAATTGATTTCATGTGCCTTTTAATTAAAGCCAATTGCAAAAAGTGAGAAATTAGCCGCGAGAAAATCAAAATACAACTATTTATGTTTATTTATTTAGCAATTGCTGTGGGAATATTTTAATATTATGCTTATACATTAAATTATCTTTATTGTTGTCGGAAAATTGTTTTAAAGCTAGAAAATAATTCGACATGCAAAGAGTTGAATACATTTATAATACTGTACAGGGATTCGTTTGATTCCAGCTTAGAACGTTCATTAGCATTTGCATTAGCATTGGCCAATGCATTAGCATTCGCATTTGCATCATTGCATTTGCTCATTGTATTTGCAATCACAATTCTTTATTATTACAAAATCACAGTCTGTCAGCCCAATTTACTACACTGATAAATACATTTATTTCTCAATTTATTTTTGAAATGAAAATTCTGAAATTTGGTGTGAAATATGCTATTTTTTAGTACAGTTGTCTAAGAAATGCATCGAGTATGAAACCTCTTAAAATAAGAGAAATCATCTTGATTGCAGAATTGTGTTGTCTTGAAACTTTCTCTAAAAAATTGTCTTTATTTTAGTGATGAAAAAACAACGATAAATCATTGATGAAGCGACATTGATGAAATACAGTTACTAGGGGAATTCTACCCAACATGAAGTGTGGAAACTGTGTGCAAATTGTACCCTCCTAGCTCTTACCGTTTGGGCTCCACAATGAGTCAAGATCTGTCATGATTTGATTTTTCCAACGTCAATTCATCAATGCATCGATGTTTTTAAATCACAACTAAATTAACGTAAAAAATATTTGTTCAGAATATTCTTGTTTTTTAGAAACCGGTTTCTTGTTTATCAGTGTACTTGGCTCAACCTTACAGTGGCTGCCATAATTTTTCGCCTGCCCCTCCTCTGATTATTGTTGTTGTCGTTGTCGTTGTCGCCGTCGGTTGTTGCACACGAGATACTTCGCTGAGTATGCAAGTTCCGTCGCATTCCATGCGACTGCCAAATTCCTGCTCACAAATGCAGCTGGAACTTTCACGCGATTCCGCTTTGAGCAATGACAACTGTACCCCCGCTCCCGTTCCCGTTCCGCATATACTTGAGGGATGCTCCTCACTCGTTGAGGGCAGCTCCATCAATGCCAAATCATCCTCACATTCAACGACATCGGGATGCAGCGGCTTGAAATTATTTCGTCGCCATGGTGGCACAGGGTTGCCACCACCACCACCGCCGCTGGCAAATGTCACCACATGACTCTGATGTCCATTATTGTTGTAGCTACTGTTATGTCCATGTCCATTTAAATTACTTATACCATTTCGATTCATTTGCAGTCCGCCTCCGCCGCCTTTGCCGCCAAAGAAATTGCTGCGTATGCGCATCGATGAATTCGCGTATGTGGAGCGGATGGAACTGGCGCGCGTGTGCATCGACAGAGTCCGCTCGTGCTGATCCAGCGTCGTCTGGAATTTGCAGAAGCAGGCGGCAAATCGTTTGTTGAACTCACGCTTGAACTTCTCCTGCCAAACGAAACAAAAACGACAAACATAACTGCGTAAATAAGCGAAATACACAAATGCCAATCAAATTCAACTTGTATTTTCTGCTGTCTTATGAAAATATCGCAATATCATTCAATTTGCACGACAACTGTATGCTCTTAATGGCGTAAACAAAAACATCAATAGATAGTAAAGTTGACAAAAAATTTTAATTTATATTAATAATAGAATATATAGGATTTTTAAACCCTTACCCTATCATAATTTTGTCAAAACTTAACAGATAATCAAGCGGATTTTCTAAATTCGAATTTAATTAAATTTGTTAAAATATTTGACTTTTAATCATACCTGTTGTATACTGATTAGTAATCATAATCATTAGTAATTAGATTATTACTATATGTTTAAAAGTCGAACTAATGTTTAAATTACGATTATTTTCGGTTTTGCCCAATTATATAATTATTACGATTACGTAATATACAAAATAATCAAAAATTATTACAATTATTCAAAAAGAATCAGATAAAAGCAGAAATAATCAAAATTAATCTTTTTGGGTATTCGGATTATTTTAGATTTTTTTCTGATTATTTCTGATTATTTTTGGCTACTTTGATTGGGAAAATTTAGAATAATTTGATTTTTACTAAAGAATCATAGATAATCAGAAATAATTAAAAATAATCAGAAATAATCAGAAATAATCAAAAATAATCCGAATACTCAAAAAGATTATTTTTGATCATTTTTGATTTTTTCTGATTATTTTTGAATAATTGTAATAAATTTAGATTATTTTTGATTTTATGTAATCGTAATCATTATATAATCACAAATTTTTCAACAGTGAATTATATAGTCACTACGATTATTTACAAAAATAAATCTAACTGATTAGTAAATCTAATCGAAATTTAACAGGTATGCTTTAAATACCGATTTACCCAAGTCATAATTCCCAATTCTGTATTATCATAATTTATTTGTACTTTTGCGAAGCTGTTTTTAAAGCCTCAACAATAAAGAGTATAGTTATGCAAAAATTGACAGGAAAATAAACTATTTCTCTAACAAATTATTTCAAACTGTGATCTTTCTAATATCTCTGCCCTTTTCAAATTAATGTTTAAAAACTCTCTTAATTTTAAATTTTATAAACCCTTTCACTTTGAAAGCAGAAGATTAACTTGTTTTAGATGTTCAACACTTGCAAAAATTATAGAAAATATATACAAGAAATACCTTTCAAATGTCCTGCTCTTATGTAAACTCGTGGCCAAGCTTTTGACCAAGTTAATACACTCTATTAGTGGGCACTACCTCTACACTCAATAGATAAAAATTCACCAAAAACGAAAAAAAGTTGCTAATGAAAGTTGAGCCTCGTGATTTTACTACTTATGGTGCCATCTGTCACTTGAGTCTATCAATTCGAGCTGAACTCCCTAGTTTCCCCCTTAGCTGCCCAAACTTCCTAATTGCCAACACTTGGCAACTTCTTGGCCCTTCTATTCCCTTATGCTGTTTGCCCGCCCCTCGACAGTTGGTCGTAAACCAAAATATTTGTCGACAAACTTTTTGTCTCAAAATATATATATATGCCATTTATGGGGCAACTGTCGCCCACACGTGTAAAGTAAGAGGGGATAATAGGTAGTCGAAGTAGAAGAAGCGACAGATTCTTTTGTCTGGATTTGTGGGTGGACTGACAACAAACTTTGCGTGCCTTTTGTGTTTTTGCCTGTTCGATTTTTATCGATTTCAAGCGGGGGATTTCCATTTCAAGAGTGTATTATTTAAAAGAACGCAAAATATTTGCGCTTTTATGCCAGCGATTTGCGGATTGTTCTTCTTGTTTGTTATCCTTGTGAGTGAGTGGGTCAGAATATAAGGCTTTATGTGTTTGACAGGATTGCCGTAGGTGTTCAATAATATTGGTGGCAACACTGGCTCGTGCATTTAATTAACTTGATTGAGTGGGCTCAAAGTATGTTAAATGTAGATTTAGCTATTTATAATACGGCTCTCAGAAATTCATCGAGATAATTAACAGTATGCATTCCTTGGGCAAATAATCAAATAGATGGAATTAGGCTTACCTATGTCGGATCAATTACAAGTGTGGTTAAACAAATGTATTTAAGGGAAATGTACTCACATTGTAAATGCCATAAATGAAGGGATTGTAGCAACTGTTGCTCATGGCCAACCAATCGCAGCAGAACCAAATGATGCTTATAAAACGATAATCATTCACTTCCGGTATCGTCACATGCAGAATATTGTACAGCTGCAACGGCAGCCAGCAGAGTCCAAAGATAACGACAACTATGATTAGCATTTTGATGACCTGCAAAATAAGAGAAAAATCTTATAGTGATATCAAGATATATGAGCTGTACAAATTTGCAATGATTGAAATCAATAAAATCATTGCAGATTGCAGATAATATTTTCATTCAGGGACCGCAAATAAGAGCTATGAGAAACTGGATAAACTTTTATTATCAATTTTTATTTAAAAAATATAGAATATTTTTTTCAATTTATTTATACAAATAAAAATAAAAGTTATTTTTAAATTTTTAAAATAAAAACTCAAAATAAAAATTATTTTTTAATTGGTATTTTAGCAATTGAAAATGAAAGTTATCTTTCAATTTTTATTATAAAAATTGAAAATAAAAATAGAAATAATAATTCAATTTTTATTATAAAAGTTGAAAAATAAAAAATAAATGCAAATGTATTTCGAAATTGAAAATAAAAGTTGAATTCTAATTTTTAAATAAAAATTGAAATTTCATTACTTTATATTTTCTTATTTTTCGATCGAAAAATAGGAGTTTTCATTTATTTTTTTTGATAAAAATCAACAAATAACTTCTATTTCATAATTTATATTTTAAAACCTATAATAGTTTTTTTTTTCAATCCAAAAATTACAGTATTTCTTAACTAATTAAATTAATTGCCAATTTCAAACTGCTCTGCAAAAGACACTTTAAGTGTGCTCAACTCACCTTCTTTTTGTTTTTGAGCAGCGTTATATCACGCGAATCCTGCGCATTTCCTGGCGCTCGAGTGCCCCACAATCTGACGGCCATTTGGATGTAAACGAAGCTAATCACACAAAATGGCACCAGATACTGCACAAAGACCAGAGCATAGCGATATGCCTTCAGTTGCTCGTCCGACAGATTTTTGTTCATGCAAAAATTTCGAGTCAAATTGTAGTACTCATCGTTCTCTGTAAAAGACATTTTCAAGGGGATTATGGGTTAAAACAAATTGTCTAAAAATACACTTAGAGAAAAGTATGATATCTTTGACGTGCCTAAGAGAAAATACACTTTCAGATTGTTTCTATAGTAACTCTAAAACTATTTTATAACTTTGGATAATGTGAGCATAAAAATGTCTTCCAAAAATAAAATAAAAGATTTCCAACCCATTATTTTTATGAAAATTATATAATATAGTAGTTTGATTTTAGTATAATTAAGAATGAATATGGTAGACGATTACGATTAAAAAAATATCAAAAATAATCTAAAATTATTACAATTATTCAAAAATAATCAGAAAAATCAAAAATAATCAAAAATAATATTTTTGAGTATTCGGATTATTTTTTATTGTTTTCTGATTATTTCTGAGTATTTTTGATTATTTCAGATTATTTATGACAGTTTAGTAAAATTCCAATTAGTTTAAATTTTCACAATCAAAGTAGCCAAAATAATCAGAAAAAATCAAAAATAGTCCGAAATAGTCAGAAAGATTTTTTTTTGATTATTTTTTATTTTTTCCTATTATTTTTGAATAATTGTAATAAGTTTAGATTATTTCTGATTAAATAATCGTTATCATTATATAATCACAAATTTTTCAACAGTGAATTCCAAAATAATCTAATTGATTAGTAATTCTAATCGAAATATAACAGGTATGCTTCAAAGGTATATTTAAGTATCAGTCTCGCTAAATTTCGTTATGTTTATTAAGATTTTGTAAAGAAGAAAATAGCTCTCCAATACTCTACAATAACATATTTTTTTAAATATTCTATCAATCTGTGTTAAGAGTTTTCGCCGAGTGTAAACTTACCACGAATGCGGTCGGTTATTTCCTCGACCCGAAAAGCAATCAGGAAGGGTGCGGCAAAGGTGAGAGCCAAGAGCCAAATGCCAGCAATTATGAACTTGGATATGAACTTGGTCGGACGTGCTCTATGACAAGGAATGAATGTGAATAAATAATCCCATTTTAATGAGACAAAGTCATTATTAAGTCGTCAGCTAGGTGGCTTACCTCAATGGATTAATTATGGCCCGATGTCTATCGATGGCAATTGCAGTTAGCGTAAACACGGACACATTTACGCTCAGCGCCTGGACAAAGGGACAAAAGCCGCACATGAAAAACGGCAGATTCCAACTTTGCAGCAATGCGGCTTGAAACTGAAAGTAGAGGAAAAAAAAATTTATAAATGGCAAAAAATCAACAGAATCAGTGTTTACACTTTAGCTATTTTTCGGCTTAGATTAGCTATTTTTAAATGGGAATTGTATGAATAATAATAATAGTAAATAAATTAATTAGATAATATAAAAGTAAATAAAAAAAAAAAAAAAAATTAATTAATCTGTTAAAAAAAATTTTAATATTTTTTTTCAGCTTTTTAGATAAATAGAAAATAACCAACAAAATCAGTGCTGACACTTAAGCAATTTTTCAGTTTAAACAGACCATTTTTAAATGGACATTTTTAAAATAATAAGAATAGTAAATAAAGAATTTAGATAATAAAAGTAAATAAATAAAATAAAATTAATTGGCTAAACAAAATGTTAATATTATATTTAGCTGTTGCCAGTGCTGCCACTTTAGCTGTTTTTAAGCCAAAACTAGCTATTTTTTAAATGGAAATTGTTAAAACAATAATAATAATAGTAAATAAATTATTTAAATAATAAAAGCAAAAAGAAAAAAATTAAATTAAATTATTCTGCTACTAAAAATTTAAATATTATTATTAGCTGTTGCCATTTTAGCTATTTTTAAGCTAAAGCTAGCTATTTTTTAAATGAAAAGCGTTATAATATTAAAAAAAAATAATATTATTATTTCGATAATATAAAAGTAAATAAATTAAAAAATAACAAAATTTATAAAATTCAAATATTTAGATTTTTTTAGCTTTTTAGATAAATAGCAAATACTTGACGAAATCAGTGTTGTCATTTTAGCTTTTTTTCAGCTAAGATACGTTTTTTTAAATGAAAATTGTAATGTTAATAATTATAAATAAATTATTGAGACAATAAAAATAAAAAATAAAATAAGTCTGTTTCATTTTTTTTTATTATTTTCAGCAGTTTTGATCACATTTTTCTTAGCTTATTATTTGGCCTATGAGCTTTTGACAGCACTGATCCAAATCTGTGCACAATTGTCCCCTATTAAAACGCGCACAGCACATCACCGCACCGCAGAGCAAATATCATTAACAGCGAGAACAATAAGCGAGCAGGACGTTCAGGACATTTCTCCCATCGCTTCAGGCATTTGTCAAGCATAAATTGCCGAAACTATTCTCTATATATGCGCCTGATAACTGCTAACTGGTGACTGCGTACGCTCTGTTCCAACATCATGTTGTGATTTGTGTGAACTGTGCGAATGTGTGTGAATTGTACACATGTGAGTGCGTGTTTTGCATTTGCAGATGGAGTTAAAGTGCGCATTATGTGCTGTCTGCTCGCATTCAGTGTTCAGTCTCTGGTTCATGTGGCATCCTCATATAGCATGTCATCCAGAGGCTTCGCTTCCAAAGGGGGAGGGCGGGAAAGGACCCAAACAATTAGAGCAAATTACAGAACACTCACTTGTCTATTGATAACAATATACTGACAATATGCTGTGACAGCTGAATGTTATTTAATTGTCAACTTAATGAATATTTATTATGCTGCGAGTCTAGAAGTTGAGGCTTAACGGCATAAACAGAGCAAAGTTTGCTAAATTATTTGATTGTATATAGTATAGTATATCATTAATTTCAAGTATATGTTGCTTTAAGTCTGATGTGATTCATATCAGACATTATGTATGAGCTTTGAAGTTTCTTGTGCTCTCCAAGTAGTTTTCTGTCTAGACACATTACTTAATCTTTAATAGAAAATTAGTTTAAATTAAACTTGATGTAATTTTAGGGATATAAATGAACGAGCTACCTATTTTAACCAATTGATTTAACTTGTTAATAAATACTTGGCTTTGAATACCTAGTTTTCTAGGATATATAAATAGAATACGAATATTTAATTTAATAAAGTGTTTTACTTCATACAAAAATGATAAAAATATAATAAATCAATAAATTTTAATGTAAGCTTTAACTGACTTTAAAGCTCCAAGAAGCTGCTCCTTCTCATTCTGCCTCGTCTTTTTATTTTTTCAGATAAAATAAATTTTATTTTATTTGGAATCCAACTGCAAATTGAATGACAAGACTAGAATGCATTCAATTTTCTGTAGCTTTCTCAATTATGCACAGACACTCGATGCTAAATGGCAAGAATTTAAAATTCACTTTGCAGCATTGCACAATTTTTCCACTTGAAAATGCAAAACCAATCAATAGAAATATGGATTATGAGAGCAGAAAGGTAATGGTCTGATACAAATACGAATAGCTCATAAGAACTTCATCTATTGCAGCCAGAGATTGAATTGATATTCAGATCAGTATTACCATATTTGGCTTTTAGCACATTCAGTGCTGGCAGCCGCGAAGCAACTAAGCCCATTAGCACTTGGCCAAAAGCCTTTGCAGTTGACGGCGCTACTGGGATTGGGATTTAATGGAATGGAGAGACTGTCAAAAGTTCTAATCCGACAGAATGTGCGTGTGTGCGTTGTGTTTAAGCACCGGAAATTAAATTGACGCTCTCGATTATAGTGAAATCAATGTTTGCCGCTTTGTTGTTTGCGGTTGTCTCATAAAGGGAATTCGACCAATGCCAAAAAACCGAAACTGGGCTAAATGCCATTATTGTACTGATTTATGTGCACAAAGTGTTAACAGCCATTCGAAAAATCAGTAAACTCCATTTATTTAACAGGTTTTTGAGCGCCCCTTTTGTCTGATCATACATTGCGTATACGCAATGTTTAATTAATGCCAAACTCGGACCATTTTGAATGCAGCATTTATGTTCGTGCATAAATGCAATTGCCTCAATAAAAATGTTTTTTCAACCATTGCCTAATTAGATCTCGGTGGAATGGACAGGGAATATGGTGGTCAAAACTTTGCATAATTAAACATGAAT